>JAPMOQ010029355.1:344860-445992 GCA_026543055.1 Argiope trifasciata | reverse complement strand
ATGCGACATCATCTGGAAAATATATTTTTGAGTGGAAATACTGTCATGATATGTAAGAACAATCAAGAAGATTGATGAGTAGGAAAATCTTCTCACAATCTTGAATCTAAAAATTTCAAATGATTTTTTTTCTGCGATTTTGAATATTTGGAACTACATCCTTTTTACACAAAAGTCCTTCAATTTTTAAATTCTTATAAATAAGCTTCGGTTATATGACAATTGTTTCTATAGCTTGGTTCATGACTGGCATAGAGACTAAATAAAATTATCACTGGAAACAAAAGTGTATTTATTTTTTGAACCCGCAAAAAAGAAAGAAAATGTGAATTTTCATCCAAATTCATGTTTTTTTTTATCTAGTCAGATAACTTAAAACAGAGTGGCTCATTTTAATTGCATTATTTGTTTTCCTCTTTTTATCAATTAATTTCAGACAAACTCTTTAATTTTTTTAGAGTATGAGTGGCGTTTCATGCTTTGTTTCTATTCTCGTTTTAAAGATTATGCAATTACAAAATGAAATTTCAATCATAAAATCACATTTTTTTTTTCATTTTAGTGGCAATCAAAACCATTCCTTTAAATTATATGCACTCGTAAAACATTGGAGCATAAATTAAATAAATTATTAAAATAATTGTTACGCAGTTGAGCTTCTAAGGCAATAAATATCGCACTGAATTTTGCATTCAAACCTAACCTCAGAGTAATAAAGGTTTTATAGCATTTGTAATGTTCTTTTTTTAATTAAGGTGAAGACTTTATTTGGAAAAAAGAAACAATTTATCCATTAACTTGAAAAGAATTCACCTGACACTTTCCCATTCCTTTCTTTAAATAATAAAAATTAATCACCTGAAAAATTAAAAAGTTTCAAAAGTTTCTTATAACTTATAAAAGTAAGTCTTTCTCACTCTTTTTTTAAATGATAGTATGAAATCCACTTTATACGTAGTTTTATTACAATAGCAATGGAGCGACGTTCTTTGCACCATGGAGACCCAAGAAACTCTCTCTTAATTTTATTACTTAAAATTATTGCCTAGGATACGAACGGATATAGGAAAAATCTTTATAGATATTTAGCGTGCATATGTAGTAATTTGAAGCTCACACTCTGAAACGGTAATCAAATTAAAATGTAAAAAGAAGATACTCTTTAAAAGTTAAGAGATTAATTTTAATCTGCATTGAAAGAAAAGAGAATTCAGAACTTTCTTTAATTGAAAAATTGAATGTAACTATGTGAGACTTTGTTATTGTTGTTTTTAAATTTTAATCTCAGATTCGCTGAAATTCGGAAGGTCTATCATTTCTCGTAGATTTCATTTTAAAATACCCAAAAAATTACTTTTATTATTATTATTATTTTCTTATTCAGGATTTCTTAACTTTACTATGTACGAATTCTTATTTTTCAACAACATTTAAAAAAATTGAAACAAATTAGGAAAGAAGAAAAAAATTAAAAAATTAATTTTGTATTGTCATATTCAATTGAAACAAATTTATTAAAAACTGAATGTGTTTCTCTAATATCTTACTAATAAATCTTAAATAGTTCCTGTGTGGGAGTGGGGGGTGTTTGGCACATTCCAAATCGTTTAGCACAGCAACCAAATTTACCTCATATATTATCTGATATGTGGAACTGTGGACGATTTGTTTCGAACTTTCCAACATTTGAAAATTAAGTAAAAATTTGATGTTTTTCCACGATAATCTCCTAAAATATTATTACACAAAATTGAATTGTGACCACTTAAAAATTCCTTTTTGATTATATCATTTTAAGAATGTTACAAATTATTCCTAAATTTTGACAATTTTTAAAAAAACTTTGTTTTTCTAATTTTTAACAACAGATTATATTGTTGCCCTGGTATTCAAATTTGCGTAAACAAAATTACTTAATCGAACTTGATCAAGAAAATAATGCAAAGATGGAATAAAAATTCAATCAATTGTCATCACAAATTTTTAATAGGATGACAAGGTACGCATGATACGATGCCCGACTTTCTGATGAACGAGAGATATTTTTAAATGTAAATAAAGTTTGTTTTGCCACATATCTCACAAAGAAACCTTGTTCTTGTGGACAATCATCATTTATATGTAGTGCAAAATATCAAAATATATTTTGTTTCTAATGTTTACCATTCTGATTCCTGTATAAAATCGAGAATAAATGTATTTAGGATAATTTTTTAGAAATAATGAACATTTTTTTACGATATATTTATTACCACTGCAATTGTGGTAATAAATTTTTCGATTACCAATTTTTAAATATGAAATTACAATTTAAGTATTAAAATAATAAACATTTATCCTTGCATAAAAATAAGTAGCATATTAATTAAAATTATCTGTAAATTATTAATTAAATTTAAATGAATTTTTAAAAACATGAATTTGTATTTATAATATTTTTCTTTTAAATTTTAGTATCATTGTTATGTATTTCAGTAATAAATACTTATTTTTGGATTTGAAAAAATAATATATTAATTAAAAGTATTTGTGGATTTTTAATTGAATTCGAATTGTTAAAAATGAAAAAAAAAAAATTCCAGCCAGATTCGAACCCTGACCATTTAGTG
Organism: Argiope trifasciata; assembly: GCA_026543055.1. Classification (NCBI taxonomy): domain Eukaryota; kingdom Metazoa; phylum Arthropoda; class Arachnida; order Araneae; family Araneidae; genus Argiope; species Argiope trifasciata. Next base: position 443,383 of record JAPMOQ010029355.1, on the reverse strand, counting down.
ACGAGATGGATACCTAGACACTCAAGTCATTGAAACCAACCGGACGGGGCTCAAGTTATCAGTATATAAACTCTACCAAAATTTTAAGGACCATTTTCTCGAAATTGAATGTTCATTGCGTTTCAATATTTTCATTAATAAACATTCTAAATGTACATCATCACTGTACTAAATCTCATCCCAATCTCAGATTTCAACTCCATGCTTTCCTCTTATAAGAATTTTAATATTATATCAATGTTATTTGAATGTTTTACAATTATAAGCTATTTTAGTTTTAAATGAATAAATGAAGAATAGTTAGAATTTTAATAAAATGCCCTCAACGGGAACAAATATTCATTAGAATTTTTTTTTACCCTTAGCCAAACGTTCTCTCACAATATTAAAATTTTAAGCAGATCACATTGGCAAAATTCCAATCTTTTTTTAATCCTAAATCTTTATCCTTTATTTCCACAAATTTTCCTAATCTATATTCATATTTCGTTACTCGATAAAACAGAAGAATTTCGTTAAAAATGTAAACATTTTTCTTTCATTATGATTTTTTTTTAAAAATTTCAATGATCTAAACTGACTGTAGTTTATTAAAGATTTTTTGTGTTGTTGTTAAGGAATGTTTCTTTTAGAAAGAGTCTGTAAAAATTTTCAACAGTCGACTGCATAACACAATTTTTTACTTTAAATTGAAATCAGTCCACAAGTTTTTGAAAAGATCTTGTTAAAAAATAGACTGAGAATTAATGTTCCTTGACCATCACAGGCCGTAATATGCAAATGAAAGGGTACGAAACGACATTATGGGTATAAATGAAGATTTTATTCAAAGTATACACCATAGGCCTGAGCACAGATATCCCATTGATTAATGAGCAGAAGGATTTCATTCATCCAGAATTTCTGTGGCCGTGACTTCACAGCGTCCTTGAGTTCGCCTTCAGAGTTGAAGCGCTAACAGTTCAGAAGTTTTTTCAGGGGACCAAAACATGAAAACAGCAGGGGCACATGCCCGGGCTGTAGGGCGAATGGTCGACTTTCCCACTTGAACTTAGCCAATTTTGTGAATGTGACCTAGAGAAGTGTTGACGCGAGTTATCATTGAAACACACGCTCCGAGCATAGTTCAAGTCTTTTGTTCTTGATGGACCTGCGTGGTCGTCAGAGTGTCTGACAGCACACATCGAAATTAGTGGTTCTTTCAACGGTTCAACATATGCACTGCTTCATCAATTGGACTGCGCTCTTTAAAAGAATCTATGCTCTCTCCAGTGCATATGGGCGTCCGCGCATGCTCCGATCAACGCCGAAGGCTCCAATCGCATCCCTAGATATCTTGCTATGTTCTCCCTATGTTGGCTAGGCAAATATTATATATTAATGGTTACGTTGTTACGACGTTTCGTACCTTTTCATTTGAACACCCCTAATAATACGGTATGAAGGGCTGTATATTAAATAATGTAGAATAATTTTCCGCCAAGTTTTTAATTGTATATGCTGTATATGGGCCGTCGACTACGAAGTTCTTGTATAGAATCTCAAAACTTGTAAGATACGCAATTTAAAAACTATGATTTACATTAAAATATTAAAATAATGAAATAATTCACCAAACGGAGATAAGATTTGTTAGATGAATATATAAAAGAAACTGAAAATAAATGATTTCGTCTTTTTCCTTGGTAAAATTCACCCTCATAGTTTTAAGACAAAAAATACAATGCACAGTTGATAATTTCATATATGTTGAAATGGTGCTATGTTCAAAATATAATACACAAAATTTATGAAATATAAGTTTTCATTCAAATTCTTCAGAATAAATTTGCAATGCAGATATTGAAATATATATTATTTTAATATAGGTATATATGAAAAGTTATATAGTTATTTCTGATAAAGTCATATAATATAGTTATTTATGAAAAGCTAAAGCAATATCATGCATAAAGACTTTTTAGTTAGCAAATTTAATTCTTTATTTTCAAATCAAATTCATTTCATGTAAAGCTATTTGTTACTCAACTTTAGGATATTTCATTTGCATTAATTCGATTTACATTGCATACCAATTTCAATTTTCATAACAAACTCCTAAGAACTTGTGTTAATTCTTGAAGATAACCAATTTTTAACAAAGTTTCTTTTAAAATAAGCTAAAAGAAGAAAAAACACATTTGATAAAAGATGTCCAAAGAATGTCATATAATAACCCTCTACTTGAGAAATTCATTTTTACATAGAAAAAATAATAAAAATTTGTGTGAAAATGAGCTATCATAAAACTTCATAGATTTTACAATTCACTTTCATTAGCATAATTAACTTACTTTGTATGACAAGGAAACTAAATAAATCTTTTCTTTATTGCATTTCCAGGAAATGATAGTAATGACAAAAAGGACATTTTTAGCAAGTTTGCATTATACATGAACACTTTTCAATATTTTAATACATACTCATGAAGATTTGCATTTAGTAAAAACTAAATTCTTTTGTGTCGAAACATAAGAAAATATGTGCTGTTAACTATAGATAGTTCGATAACTATAACCTTATAACATTTTTTTCCTCTTCTTCGAAGACGTTAAATCAATATTATTCTATAACAGCAACATAAAAAAAGTTGTATTTCTTAAAGAGTAATTTTCTTTGAAGGAGCGAAACTAATTATGGCCATAAAAAAGCTGTAATACTTTAATATGATTTAAAAAATAAAATTGTTTAGTGTAAAAATGCATTTAGTATATAACAATTAATGCAATAAAAGATTATTAAGCAATTTATATTTTGCGCTACCTTTGAATATTTCGAAATTTTAATAAATATGGTTCTGCAACTTCGGTATAAAAATTAAACCTTTTTAAACTCTTTTTCCGTTGCAAATATAATTTTTAATAAATTCATTTTGTTATTTTATTTCATATCAAAAAAAAATTATTTATTATCCAAGATAAAGAATTCCAACTAATCCATAGCGAATAAGGGGTATTTTATCTATTATGTTGAAAACATATAGCAACCAGTTTCCTCTTTTAATTTCATAGTAAGTCAAAAAAAAGAAAGAGAGAAGAAATGTATGTAAAAGTAATTTTGTTCAATGTTTGCAAAATTAATTACCACACATAAATTTAACGGCATGTACATATAGATTAAAGCTTACTACATATTCAAATTGGCCTAGTAAAAGTATTTTCATAAGCAGATTTATAAACATATTTGCATAAATATCCATAAACATAGCGAAATTATTTCCATAAACCAATTAATTTTAATTATATTTATTTTTCTACACAGATTTAGAATGTTTATTATAAAAAGGCACGCATATATAGTGTTAAAAACTAAACAAAACTCTTTTAAATTATGAGATTTTTCATTCAAAGTATAAGTAATGTTTAGGAAAAGAATAATATGTTATATGAAAAGTTATTCACTTAATTTAATTTAAAAAAATTGGAATTAATTTATTATTTCACTTAAAAAGTGGAATTAAAACCTTTAGAATGAATCAGGACGATTTATAAAAACATTTGATGTTTGTTGAATGAAATGATAAATTCATTTTTTTACTCGTGTGAACATAAACAACGAAGGATTCAACTCTGTCATTTTTATAGCATTTTCAATAAGATTTTGGGTAATAAAGACAATTTCTACCTGTTTAATAAACCTCAAAAAAATAAAATCTTTACATAAAAAATTAAAATGTTCATGATGATAATTGCAGGCCTTTCATCCAAATTTTTCACTCTGAGACTGAAAAATAAATTTATTTATGTCTAGTGAATGCTTAAAAATTGCAGTAATTATTCAAATCCATTGATAGTTTGCAAAATAAAATCTCGATGAAGCTCTTGTACAGAAGTTAATACAACTGCAATTTTTCAAATAAACTTAATCAAAAATGAAAACTAAAATATTTTGATATTTCAAATTCTCCTATATTTTTTTTTAATATATACCAAAAAATTGAACTATATTGAGAATTTTTTAAATGTAAAACAACTATCAAAGAAATACAAATTACTAGATAAATAATAGCAGATGATATTTAGTAAATATAAAATTATTTTTTAAGGACATATATTTATAAAATGTAATTGTTATTTATTTCTATGCAACATTACAAATATATTGAAATTTGTCTAAAATTGCTATATGCATTGATTTGCTAACTAGGAAGTTTCTAAAAAGTTGACACCTTCTGGTTACAGAATCATTTATGAAATTCTGTTCAGTTTCAAAATTATATAACTCACCTGAATTTAAAATAAATTCGTTAAAAGAATATTAGAATACTGATTCTTATTCAGATGCCAAGTGCTTGAATGAACTCACTTATGCAATTGCAAAAAAAAAACCAATTGCATTGTTATAAATAAATATACACTTTTTAAACCTAAGCAAGTTTTATGTATACTGAATTGTCTACATTCGGAAGAATTACAACATAAGGAATTAATTAGAATGTGTTAATTCACTTTAGAGCAATATTTTAAATTTTTGACATGAAGAAAAAAATAATATATTTTAAAATATGTCCATCGAATGAATCAATTATAGTGAATTGTGTGCATTCGGAGGAGTTACAACATAACAAATTACTTAGAATTTATTAATTCGTTTTAGAACAATGCGTTATTTAAATTGTTTGAAATGCAGAAAAAAATTATATATTTCACAATATATTCATCAAATTTGGTTTCCAAATACAAAACTCCATCTAAATTAGATTTTTTAATAATAAAATGAGACTAGTGTAAATGAATGTAGTTTATTTTTGAAATTGTAAAACAATTTCTGAAAAAACAAAAGCTACTAGACAGTAAATAACACATGAAATTTAGTCAACGTATAACTGTTTTTACTGTTACATATTAATGAAATTTGAAATAATTATAAACAAAATAAAATTTAATAAAAAAATTTCTGATATGTTTTTATTTTCTTAACTCTATACAAAATTATAAGAATTTTTTTCATATCAAATTCTGCAAACAATAATTCCTTTTACATATTTCTATTTGGTTTTTTTTATATTTTCAATATAATATTGAAATTTAAAAATGTCATGATAATTCAAATATTCTATTAAATAAATTAATTGATTAAAATGTTTTAGCTTGGCATAAAAAATAATGAAATTTAATTAATGTTTACATAATAAGATTTTAAAATATTAAAATTTTACAAATACTCTATTAAATATGTTGGGTGATATAAGAAATTTTAGTACAGTATAAAAAAAGGCTTAAAAACTAAATTTAATTAAAGTTTACAGGCTAAAATAGTTTAATTAATTTGATTTGTACATATATCGATCTACATATATTCGTTTTTTTTATCATGATTTCTTAATAAATAAGAGTAATTTTATAAGTAATATAAAGCTGTTTTCCGAAATAAATTCATCAGTTTAAACATAGTGTTCAATTCTATTTTCTAAAGACATAAGACTTAAATTTTGAAAACTTCCTTTGATGTACAATTTAGGAACATGAGAAATGTCAGCATCTTTTGTCTTAGAGTCTCTTACTTCAATTTTCGCATCCATTTCAACAATATTTGAAGTAGAGGCAAATCTAGTGATAGGAGACTCCACAGGGAATATTTTTGACGACAAATTGCCTCGAATTTTTCTTTCTGGTAAAGGCACTGAAGAAGACCTACGTCGACGAAGAATTTGACCATCGCCAGTAGTTCTGCAAACGAAGCACGGACATGGCTCGTTGCCCTCGCAGTGAAGTGGTTCACTTGCTTCTTCATACAAATTCACAACCGAAGCTCTCTTAGATGGTTCACTTTCCTCTTCCTCAGTTTCAGTGCCGGCACAATCATTATCAGTATCTTGGCAAGAGTGGTACATTTTTTCATCATGGCATCTTGAATCACCCATGAAATAACCCTCAGATGAATCATAATCTTTTGAATTTTCTGACACAATTTGTTCACAGTTACTAACGGTGGCTGATACTGTTTCTATGGAACTAGTATTAGGAGATTTTTCACTCGATTGCTGTTTGTTATTCTCACTCCCAGAAGGAGATCGAAAGTTCTGGAATTGCTCCTTACGCTTTTGGATTTGTTCCTGCATGGCGCCAGTGAATTTACGAGATAAAGATGAAAATTTGTTCCACCCATCATTCACACTTTCTGATATTGAGTTCATCTTCAATTTGACTGTAGAAGATGGAGCATCAATGGATGTACCAACAGTATTACAATTTTTATCTGTCTTAAGACTAGGACTCACTGATTTTTCATCATTCGAATTACCATCCTGTTGGTTTCTACTTACACTAATTACTGCCGGTGAACTTCTTTGACTTTCAGGCGGGCTGAATTTGTTTTCACTATCATATTCTTCAAATTCAGCAGATTTGACTTCAAAACTTTTTTCATCTGATTTCTTAACCACTTTCACATTTTCAACCTTTTTTATAGTACAAGACTTAATTTTTGTCACAGGTGATTTCTCAAAATCATTATCCACTCTTTCTGAACTAGTTTTAAATTCATTAGCATTTGTACCACTGCGCACGTACAGCTCGATTTCATCGTCTACAGGTTCTCGAAGATCTCTATAACTACAATGTTTCTCCAATTCCTTACTTTCATCATTTGTAGAGCTAACATCTGTTATAGTATTTATTGGTATAGGATTACTTATATCTCTTTGAGGAAGGCCAGGTTTGCATTCAGTTTTACGTTTCATCCAATTCCTACTACCAGTATTGTCCATCTTTAATTTTGAGCTCATGTAACGACGTTGAAGAGAATGTAAAAGTTTAGATAATCTTCTGGATTGCCAGAACATTAATAAAATATAAACTGTTAGAGAAAATACAATGGACATGCTGCCAACGATTATTAAATTTCGAACAAACTTACGTTTAGGACTACCTAAATAATCCAAATAATCATTGGACATATAACTCTCTGTTATAGCCCATGTAACAAAGTAGAAAATAGATTCTAAAGTCGCTATCAAATAATATAACATACTGTGCTTTATATTTGATGTAAAATCATATCCTGTTTTGGGATCTCTATTCAAATGCCATTCAAAAATTAAAATGTAACTCATAAAAGCAAGTCTACAAAGTTGCCGCCACTTAGGCAACGAGTCTGATACTAAAAATGGTACTTGAAACTTTAAATAAACTACTGAAATAAGAAGCTGTAAGAACATAATACTTACTGCATAAATACCAGCAAGTCTCACCAATATTCCCAAAGCTAAAAGGCGTCCAAATGTAAAACTGGAAGTCTGAAGCAAAACAATAATTCTAAGAAATGCTATCTCTATAGCATCGTCGATCTGATTTGAAATTTCATCGACAGTAGGGCCAGATTCTTTGTTTTCGTCAGATTTTGATGCACAATTAGAGTTTTTTGGTTCATCCAAACTTTGACAGAAAATTAGCGGAACTAGGTCAACAGTTTCGAAACTCCACTTTTTTAAATCCTCAACTTCAGCTTTGCACCATGAAAACATAATGCATGTTAGCAATAAAGTAACACTAATGCAAGCAACTGCACATAAATCATATATGATTTCTTGAAAATCTTCTAATAAGCTGGCACTAACAATAATCATAGGAATAGTATAAAACTGAGTGAAGAGAAATTTAGCCATTGTCAATAATATGGCTTCTTTCTTTTGCAGTTCTTTTCGGTCACTGAACCACAAACAGACATATCTCCATATCATTCCACCTACAATGATATGAAAAGCAAATCGAAGGACGTTTTTCTCTTGTCCTTTTTCTTTAAGCTGTTTTTGTTCCCACATCGCTGATATTAAATTGGATATAAATGAAGAAGTGACACACACAAGGAGACATGCTACACATAAAGTCCAGCTCACAGCTTGAGTATGTGGGGAAGCATACGGTGGAGAGTTCCAAAGGCTAAACGTGTGATACACAGTTCGGATTCCCAGACAAAATTCAATTAAATATAAAAATGTCAATATTCCAGAAATCAGCACAACTCTACTCACATTCACTTTTTCAATTTTAGGAAGATTCATTTTAATATCTGGTATATTCACCATTGTGATTCTTTTCTTGTCACGTCAAAAAAAATCCAGTTATACAAAAAAATCTCAACTTTTATCACACAATTTCTCAGTTTGGAATATGTGCCCTCATAAAGTACTGTTATAATAATTTTTAGATAACATGATGCATATTTAAAAAAATTGACATCTTGCATGAATTTATCTTACCCATCTTTATTGAAAAAACAATTGCTTGGCTTACATTTATTGTTTTTTTAAAAAAAAGAACTGTTTTGAAATAGCCAATGAAACTTATCCATTTAAATATGCTCACTAACGAATGTTTTCATACATCTTATTTTAATTATTGCAATAAGAAGATTGAGCATAGAATATAGTTCTACGAAAGAAACAATTCAAATAAAAAAAAAGAATAGCAAAATAGATACTGTTCTACAAAGTAAAATTACCCTTCTTCAAGACAAAGCAAAATCCTCATCCGACGAAACCTTGGAGACAATTTTGAAATAAACAATGCCTTTTCCAGAGTCATAATGACAAATTTTCAACGGATTTGCTAAGATGTAGAAGAAGAGAAATTTAATAATTTCCAAAGTATTTTCTCTATTAACACATTCAATATCCAGCGACCCATCAGTTCGAATCACATAGAAAGCAGTTCATTGAAAATATCATGCGTTTCACTTATTTTAATTATGACGAATCCTTTACGTTACTTTCTTAATCTGTGAACAATGGAACTGCGTAACAAAGCCTCTCTCGCCTCTTTCTGTGCCCTTCTGATCACATCATTGCAAATATAATCTCATTAGTAACACTCACACGTAAGCACCTGCTGAAAAGAAAAAGGAAGAAACCTTAAAACTGACCTCAAATACATCACAAGTGAATTATTATATGGCTTCCTGCGATCCAATATATTAGAGTCTTTAAGATGTTAAATTAAGAATTGGCCATAATAAATGGTATAATTTAATACGTTATTGTGCCCTAAATAATTTGATGACTTAAATTTTCCCCATTAAAAAAAACAAGTTGTTAGTAGGAGGAGAATCTCAATTATATTAATTATTCGTTTAATTTTCTTTGATTGTCAAATTTTTTAAAGTTGCAATTTGACTATGTACTCTGATTTTACAGCGTTAAATTGATGGTAAGAAATAACGAAGAAATAAAACCCAAAAATATCAAGGAACAAACCTCTGAAATAAACAATCGGATTTCAAACAGTAACCAGCAAGCTTCGAAGAAAAATCATATCATTATGCCACTGCGGTTTCTTAAAAAATGATAATGCAACATTTTACAGAAAATTAGAAATACAGAAGTATCTAGATCTATTTTCTATAACATCTTCATTTTTATTCCTTTTTAAGCAGTAATACCATTTTTAATTAAGGAAATATTTTTCGCGGTAAAAATATAAAACTAATAATTGTTATTTAAATTGTTTTTTAAACATTTCCTTTCAATCTCAAAGTAAATTCTGGTAATAAATAACCAATATCACATTTATTAAGAGATATATCACATTATCATGATAGTACGCCAACTGGACTCATGCAAATAAACTATTAATTTTAAAATGAATTATTTATACTACTACTAAAACATCGCCATTAGTTTTCCAAAAAAATATTTCCTTTTCTTTTAATTACGTGAAAATACATCATATAATTTTGATTGTATTAACCAAATTCACAAAAAAGAAATGATAAATATCAAATAATACTAAGCGAGTAATCTGTCAATTTTTCCAAAAACATTTGATTATTTTACATAATTATTGGATATTTCTGCAGAAATTTAAATTTTAACTTCTTTTATGCCTATGGTTAAATTCAAAAAAGTTCTTACGGGTATTGTTGAAATTGTTCAGTCATTAAATCTAATTAAAAGATTTAAAGAACTCATAAGAAATCAAAACATATATTGCAGATTTACACAGTTAAATTCTCAATTAAATATCTATTTATTTAAGGATGGAATTGCAGAGTGACTTTGAAAGTATTACATGGAATTAGGATTTTCACTATCTTTATCTTGAGAAAACAATTTTATGCCAAATTCAACAAACTCTTAAAAAGTTGATAACATATTATTATTCCCAAAATATTATGGAAATTTTCACTCATAAATTTTCATTTCATCTTTAATATATTCATTTTACTTTTAAATTTTTTGATTCATCAAATGAATAGAAACTTTCATTTGATGCAAATACAAATTATATTTATTTAGTGTTTGTATTTACCATTTTATTTAATTAGCAAATATATGCAGAGTAATTTTGGATTTGAATCCAAATGTCCTATCCACATCTTGCTCTTTAGCAGCTTTTACAAAGCATATTTTAGCTTTTCACTGTATATATTTAATAGTTTGAAAAGTCTGAGTTTTTTATTTGAAATTTGACCATTGAACATAATTCGACATTTTTTTTTTTCAATGACTGAAAATTATAAATATTTAACGTTCAAATACTACTTTAATGAATGCACTGCATATATATGATCTTAATATCAATCACAAGAGTGATATTCAGGTTATTTTATCTTCTGAACATTAGGAAATTGCAATTATAATATTTTCTTAATATAATTCAATTATATTAAGAAAATATTTTAAAAGTTTTGGAATTTTTTACTCCTTATGGTAAAACAGTCATTATGCCTAAAAATAAAAAGGTGGATATTTTTTCTTTCGAAACTTATTATGCAAAATAATAATAATAATGCCTTTTAATAAAGCATTTATTCACTCTGCCTCCTATGTACGAATATTTGTAAGCGTTTCTGAATAACTTTTATTTTCTTGCATACAAAGAGAAAGGTTTGTAATCAACAAAAAATTAGAATTCTAGATTTTGTAAACATCTCTGTTTCAAATCTCAATCAGTCCGAAGAACACATTTTTGAAACTATATTTCGCTGTAAACTTGATAATTCAAAAACGATTTGAGCTACAAGCGTAATATTCAGTATTTAGCCATTCAGACTTTAAACAACATTTGTTCATCTCTATCTAATTTTGAACGAAGTCTATTCAGAAGTTATTTGTTTATCCAACTGCCCAAGCATAAGTGAACACAATAACTATAAAATGTAAAGAGCTAGGTAAATAAAATTTGGTACTTAGGTTTAGCACCTAAACTGCAGGTCCTTATCAAATTTTGAACCCAATATATCAAAGAATTGACAGTATGTCGGTCAATATACTTTCATGATAATAAATACTATCGATTAAATAAATGGATGTGATCTTCTGACTACCTTTACATTTCTACACCAAAAAAGGGCTACTAAAATACAAATTCAATTTTGGGGATCTTGTGTATTAACCAATGCCAAGGTTTAATTGATTCAAGTCAAAGATCAATATTATTTTTATTGTTGTTTTTATTGTTTTATCAATATTATTTTATTAAAGGCATTTGCAGCGAATATGAGATAAAACTTTGGTGATAACACTCCTCTTATTGCTACTTTCTTCCGAATTCCTTTGGGAGACAAAAAATGAGTATGAATTTTTTTTAATTATTTTATCATTTTGAAAAGATTTGTTTTCTATTTTTGTGATTCCTTAGTGCTTCGGTATTCTTCAGGAGCATATTTCGACCTTTTAGGTACTTTTGGAAGGATTTTATTCAAACCTTCATTTTGAAAATGGGTCATCTCCTTGATCACAACTTGTATTCTCCTCTTCTATGCATGCGCTGGCTTAAAAACTATCTAAATTTGAGGAATGCATTCATATCCAAAGCAAGAAATGTGACACATTGCGATCAAGGTCAACAAGAATAATGTAATTCCCAGTTGTTCATTCTAAATCCGGAATATAAATCTGTTCCTATCTTTTTCATTTTTACCAAAGAAAGCTTTCCATCAAAATTATAAAAAAAAAACTAAGAATAAAGATTTCTACAACGAAGTAATGAATAAGTTGCCCATAACTACAGTGGACAAGCATTTACACTTTCTTGCTCTCTTATTTCTCTGATATTATTTAATCCAGTATTACTCATTTACTAGCCGCCTTTGGCATCCAGCCGGTTCTCCAGTTTTAATGTTCTTTAAAATTGTCAGTTAAATACTTTATGTAACGTCATTGTTATTTACAGGGTGATCAGCGAATAAGCCCTAATTTCACAATTAAATATCTCTACAAAAAAGATCGATATAATTATGCGGTAAACTGTACGTTTATTAGCAAAACTGTAAAACTGCTGTACAAAAGTTTAGAAAATTTACTTAAGAAAATCGTTAACAGATGACGCTCTAATCACAATGCCCATAGACGCTGTCACTGTGACGTCAGCAAAATCCTAGGAAAAGCATCCGATGAATTAAATCAGAAACAGGTTTGAAGTATACGAGCACGCAAAAAATATTTAAAATTAGCCTACAGCTGTTTTCATACGAAATCCAAAGTCATCAGGCCATACCCATGAAAGCTGTGCAACAAAGGGTTGACTTAGCGAATCAGATTCTAACAATGATCGACAACGACGGATTTGATGTGAACTGCATCTGGTTCACAGATGAGGCACATTTTCGTTTGAATGGAATCGTTAATAAACAATACCGGAGATTTTGGAGTTCCGAAAATTCTCATTTGTGTGAAGAGAAATCACTGCATTCGCCTAAAGCTTCTGCATGGACTGCGGTATGCACTAGAGGCCTTATCGTGCGAGAAACGATAACTACTGAGCGTTACGTTACAATGTTGGAACAATTTGTCAACATTCAACTAGAGTTGGGGGTTCGACCAGATATCGATTGCTTAATGCAAGATGGGGCTCGGTCACATCGAACAGATAACGTTGTTTGCTTTCTTCATGAATACTTTGGGAATAGAGTAATTGCGTTAGATTATCCGCAATTTACTTATACAGGAATAGCTTGGCCTCCATATTCACCGAATCTGACTCTTTGTGACTTCTTTCTGGGGGGAGCATTGAAAGGACTATAGAAACAATCCCGCCACTCTAAATCAGCTCGAATCGTTGATTGGTGTTGCATGGGATTCCATTTCCGTTGAGACATTGCACGACGTGATGTCAAATTTCATTGTCCGATTACGCCACCTCATTGTTTCGAAGGGTGAATATTTTGAAAAAATTGTATTTTGATTGCAAAGACCGCATTACTTTTGTGGGTTTTTTTTTTTTTCAGAGAAAGAGTTTTTAGTGCAGAGCACCATCTGTTAATGATCTTTGTAACTAAATTTTCTAACTTTCGTACACTACTTTTACAGCTTTGCTAATAAACGTACAGTTTACCGCATAAATCTATCGATCTTTTTTGTAGAGATATTTAATTTTGAAATCAGGGCTTATTCGCTGATCATCCTGTAAGTACTTCATGTATCTTGTCTTTTAATAGCTACTTCATCAAAATATTTTTAAGGTTCAAATTTTGTCGGTCATATAATTCACTCAAGCAGTTATAAAGGCCTTAAGACTGTAATACACTATAAGTCTCTAATTATTTGTCAGCAACTGCAAAATTTCATCTTGAAAAAGAATATCTCTTTTTATTTAAAATATTAGTGTCTGAAAAATATCTGGTTAAATATGATTCACAGAGCAGAGCATCTAGATAAAAGCTAAACATTATTCATTTATTGAAGCATTTATAGACTCATGTTAAATACTATCTAATTATTTACTTCATTTAGATCCCCTTTACAGCTGTATTTCTATTTTTAAAGTTCTACAAATAAGCCATTGGGAATTGAATCTAAAAGATATTTTTTAAATCATGTTTATCTTAAATAAAGCTGGTTTCTTTAATTAATAATACTGTAAATGTCATAAAAACATTTCTTTACATTTTCTTTGTAGTAAAAACATACTTCACATTTATTTCATTTCATACAGACTTGTGTTGAAAATTTCATTTCTATATGCTTAATTTACAATAACAGTTTATTTATTTTTAAATTTGAGTTTTTTTCAATCTGGTAACAACATATTGATAAAAGATTTTTTTTTTCCTTTTTACTCATAACGTGCGTCTGCTACCAAAATTTTATTTTTATTGTTAAAAAATATAAGATTATATTTTTAAAATTCATTTTAAATAGAAATTTAACTTTTTGATTAAAATATTAATATCACTAAAAAGATAATTTTTTAAAATCTTTAATATGATATAAAAATCAATTTTGTGTGATATAATAATTTCACAAGTTATGGCGGAAAAACGTCGAAATTTCACTTTTGATTAATTCAAATTCAAAAAAATGGCTACAAGGTACATATTTTCGAAACCCAAGGTATATACAGTAGCTGTAGGTCCAAAGGTCTAGCCTGTAGAGTGCCAACACACACACATACACACACACACGCGCATTGAGCTTTATTATAAGTATAGACATAGATTATGATTATTATAAAAAGGCATGGTTTTATAAGTTAAAGTGGAATCCAGGCTCACTTTGAGTTTGTTTTTTGTTTTTTCATAAAAAAAATATACTTTTTTAGATGGCCTATAGGACCATAAATAGTTATGGTGATTTTGTTCTGTGTAATATTTTTAATGATAGAAAAGGTTTTTTTTTTAATTTTATGAAAAATATAAAATCTTTTGAACCTCTAGTAAATTTATCGGGAATGAAAATGTCCTTTTTACAAAATGATCGATTCAAATGTTTAAAAGCACATAACAATACTAAATTATTTTGTACAAAGTAAGAAATTCCACGGGAAACAAAATATTACTTTTCTTTACTTAGGAAATCTTACAATTCGAACATATTTAGATTAGTATCATACAAATTTTCTTTTGATGAAAGCTTTAATTGAACCTATTCTTTAATCAACTCATATCCAAACAGATTTTGTAAAGCTAGAACAATATCAAATTATAAGCATGTGCTGATAAAATTCTATTTACAATGAAAGTACAACAAACCGAAATACGTACAAACCATATGAATAAAATACCATTATTTTAACGCTTTTCGAACTTTTCAAATAACAAAAATTATTTAATTATTAATTATTCATGACTGGATAGTTACTGAATTGTTTGTCATTTTTAATAAACAAAGAAAATTGACTTTTATTTTATAAGGTAGTAACGATGACGTCAAGCTACTTGCCCAATATAAAAGCACAAGTTGACTGATAAGATTCTTTACTCTGCTTTTGCAAGGTAAGTTTAACTTCCTAATAAAACTTTTTGTTAACTAAATTTTTTCATCTCTTAAATTAAATTTTATTATTTTCGTATAATATTTCATCTTAAAATCCAAGGTTATTATTATTTCCTCGTTCAAATAATTCCAAAAAAATATTTTTTATTATTAAATATCAAGTAATATACAAAAAAAATTTAGGCATTACAAATTGAAATTGAGTAATGATGAATTTATTTGGAATGCATACAATGCATATAGCAATAAGATTTTTCAGTTTTGCAAGTTCTTTGAATAGAATTATAACGAAACCCTTCTTAGTTGTGTTTATTGTTCTTTCTTGATGTATTTTAACTTGTACTGAATAACTTTAATGCATCCTATTAGAATATTAAATTGATATTTATTATGAAGAATGGATAAAGGAGAAAAAATGGATAAATTCATTAAGCTGACTCACTTAAATAGCAGAAAAGAATAAAACAACTTCAGAAGTATTACACTATCTGCATATGGTCATGATTTTAGTCGTATAACATAGACTATATATTTAAGTAACTATAACATGAAAAATGTTTTTCCCATATTTGGAAAGCAAAAAATTAATAATTTCATAGTTTGTTGTTAGATTTGTTTTTCGTATTGCTCTTAATCAGAGGGGAAAAGTTTGTCTTCTGCTATTGCATAATTATATTTTGTGTTAATTGACATATGTTCGATTTTTTTTTTCTTTACAGATGATCAAAATAATAATTTGTGTCATTTTTCTCCTGCACATGCATTTTGTTAGTGCTCAAGGTCTTGAAGATCCCATACCAAATCCTCCTATTAGACGCCCGAGACCTCAAGATCCAGTTTCAACCTTTTTATCTGGACTCGGTAGTTTATTTTTGGATATCGATGAAACATTTGCCAGGCAAACTGCACCAAAAGTTAATACCGAAGACAGAGTGAAAGAACAAATGTATGGAAGACCTCGTTCTGGAGCAAGTTATTTCAATAGAATCAGAGAAAACTACAGAGATGTTCAAAGAAGGTTAGGGGAATCGTTGGGAATACTAGATATACGTATGACTTCTGATTTAGGATCAGTTAATGTACAAAACCAAGGACCGGAATCCTCAGTGGATGTTTCTCTTCCTTTTTTACCTATGAAATTGGCCGTAAATTCCAATCGAGATTCGAAAGCATCCGATAACGTTAACACTATAAGAGAATCTACAACTATTGAACCTGAACAAATATCGCCTCGTTTTACAAGCAGCTTTAAACTCGGCAACACTGAAATTAACGTGGATTCGGAGCTAGATCCACTAAAGCCATCGGAATTATTAAAAAACGTAGAAGATCAAATTAAAAAAGCTTTGGAAGATATAAGGATAACAAACGCTAAAATCGATCCTACCCAAATTGAAAACGATATTCAAGAAAAGGAAATAGAAAATAGACCCAGTTTAGAAGATGAATTAAATTTGAATACGAAAGAATTTTCTTCCAGATCTGGAAGCGAATTTGAAAGTTCCGAATCATCACAAGCAAATGAATCTGGCCCAGAGGGCAGAATTCTCGGTGACCTTCTATATTCAGAGTCTGCTTTCGACGAGCTAACCAAACGTGTCATGAAAGATGCGAAATGGGTTATAGATCCCAAAGTATTTCCATCTAGAGTTGTAGAAAAGCTTAAACAACTTTCAGATAGTGCTGATGAGAGTACTACCAGCTCTGATATCGTCAAAAGTAAAGCTCTAAAGAAAACAAAAGATTTCACAATTTCTAAGATCCCACAAAGGAAACAAGATGCATCGAAGCAAGATTTAAAAAAACGAAAATCTCTCAATCCGCTGAGTAACGATTTGGAGACAGTGTTGATTAATGGGAAAATGAGCTTCATTCCTAAACAAGATGACAATCTACACTTTAGTATTCAGGATAGTCAACGCCCAAAAGATAGTATCATATTGGCATTTACACCAGAAGGAGTGCCTCTTAAACTAAGAATGGGTCCAGAAGTTTTAAATCCACTTAAATTTCTGAATAAAGCTCTCAGTTCTTATGGCGTCTCTTTGAATATACCAGTGATATCCTACGATGATATCGAGCCGGTTGGTCGAGAGATATTGCAATTGGGCACTGGTAGCGGAGGAACCATGACTCGAGCTCTCTTCATAGATCTGTCTGATTCATTCCAATTAGAATCTCTTCTAAGGACCTTAAAAAGGACGAAAATGCTCCAGGAAATGCAGAGCGAAGGTAAATTGTCAAATTTCCTAAATTAATGTTATAAACGTATCGTATGGTGTTGTATAATCATCGAAAAAAATACTAGTTTCGTTGTCATGAAACGAACAGTATCGAAAATCTTATTAAAAATAAATGATCGCTATAGATATCCATCATCCACCTTTATTTAGGATGATTAGTTAGAAAATATTTTGCAAGTATAAATCTTAATGGAACCCCCAAGTATTAACTAATCGAAGAAAAATAAAACGCTTTTGCAGTCCAGCATCAATTTTAAAGAAAGCATCGGTAACTTCATATAGAATTGGATGTACTCTTTGCTTTACTATCGTCTAAATATACAAGTCTAGATAAAATGATAGATGCATCTATTTTGTATAACAGGCCGTTATATTTACGAATCGCTTTAATCACTGGGAAATTTATTTCCCTCGCTTTTAATCTAAAACTATTTCTGCTAAATGCATGCAATATTTAAACAATTTCAATTTGACAACTATATATGTTACAATTTTTTTTTTTAGAGTGGTTGAATTATTGATATGAATTTTTCAATTTTCTTTTGAACTGGTTTGATGATAATATTGTTTATTTAGCTTTAAAAATCTATTGAAATACTCATTGAATCAAGTTAAAATCTCTCTAGGGGGGGACAACATTAATAGGTTTTGTAAGTATATCCGATGATAAAAATATGTTCTTAAACCCTGAAAACGCTGTTGGGTGTTACTTTAAAGGCTTATTTTCTTAATGACTTTGCAGAGAAAAGTATTAATTCATTTTTCTTTTATCTAGGATCTGATGAAGAGAACTTTTGAAAAGGGATTCAATTCTGAATATTTATATTACAATGAAAATTATCGCCAGTTTTTAAGTTTGTAATTATTTCATTAAATGTTTGCTGAACAATTTTGTATCATTTAATGATTTAAAATTTACTGTGTCCTTATCGCAATGCATCCTAATTAAAGTTCATATTGGTAACTTCAAAACGAAATTTACCAATATCTAAACTTGTGAAATTCTGTTAACAGGTTTAGATGGTCAGATTTCGAAAACAATTAATTTATTCTAATTTATCTTTGAATATGATTAGAAATAGAAAGTTTAAAAATAACTTCACTGTTATACAAATGCTCATTAGACCCAAAACATATTTCGTAACATCTTCATCCATCAAGTGATATTTTGATGTATTGAAACTGATGAACAAATACACTTGAATTGCAAGTTTTAAATTAACTTAAAATGTTCAAAAACAATTAACAACTGTTAATAATCAATTAAAGAATAAATTTTTATCAAATTTTCAACTTTTTCCATCTGAATGAAGTTTCTACATGATAAACTTTTAATTCTAGTTTGCATAAAATAACTTCCCCATCAATATTCTTCAGATAGAATTCTTTGAAGTTGAAACAAATGTTATGTAGACAAATTATGAATTCCTTGAATACTAACAAATATTAAGAGTAGATGGTATTTCCTTAAAATGTTTAACTTTCCCGAAAGTTACGAGTATTGTTTTCTCGTCCAACGTTGCTTATAAAATAGTTCTCCAATAATTCATTAATTGAGTTGAAATTTTAACCAAAGCATTTTGTACGATCAAAAAAATCAACAGGCAAAATTAATATTTCATACTGAAAAAAAAAATTCTTGTTTGTATATGCGAAAATACTTTAGAAATTGTAAACCTTAACTAATAAGTAAAGGAATAGTGGACGTTGGAAACAAAATTTCCCAATATATTTAGTTTTTCCCTCGATTTTTCATAATAGCTGCATGGTTTCATTTGTGTGTCATAAAAAAAAATGAATTTTGTTTACATTTTTTTGTATGAAAAGTATAAGATTTTTCCGAGTTTGTTTAAATACAACATACTTGGATTTTATAAATTTTTACTGAAGATATTTTGATTCTACCCAGTATTTTGGCCGCGGTGGCCCGTTGGTAAAGTCTCGGCTTCGGAACCGGAGGGTTTCAGATTCGAGACTCGATTCCACCGAAGAACCGTCGTGTGAGGGGGTCTGTTGCACGTTAAATCTGTCAGGCCAAATGTCCTCCCACTGGTGTGGCGTGATGTGGAGAGGGGGGTGCCAGTTCAGGTGTCGTCCTCGTCATCTGACCGTGGTTCAAAATTACGAGGTCCGTCCCAAAATAGTCCTCGTGTTGCTTTAAACGGGACGTTAATATAACTAAACTAAACTACCCAATATTTTTCATAACTTAACATCATTGAAATTAGAATTTGTGCATAACATCTAAAATTACCTGTTTATTTTAAATATTTGAAAGAATTTTTACAAAAAAAATAATTTAAGACCCTTATTACAAGATAATGCAATAAAATGCATCTTTATTAAAAGTTTCCGGATACATCTGAATTTACGCATTTTTCCTAGGTTTTTCAGAAAGATTTTATGAACTGACTTTGAATGTCTATTATGTAAACAATGTACTTTCACTTGTATTTCACCATGAAGATTCAGCCACAAGAGAAGTTCCAGAACCAACCAGACATTTTGATAGAAAATTTATTTGTCTCTGTCTATGCATAGAATGCTTATGATTTAAAAATCTGGGACTTTAATGCATTGAGTAATATTGCATTGTTTGCGTAAACACAGCACAAAAATTAGGAAGATATAAAAGTTTTTATTTTAATGAATCCTAAATTTTTATACAAGTTTCATGCTTTAAAAATGAATTGTCATTTTTTTTATTTATCAATTTTATACAATAGGGGAAAAAATTTACTCATTGTTTCATTTTCTTCCTCGATTGTATGAAATTTTGATAATGTCCAACAAAGTATTATGAAGACAATATATTAAATGTCCAAGTAAATTTTAAATAATAGTGGAATTATCAATAGTGTACGTAAATAAATCCTTACTGAGTATGAGCGAAATATAGCATTTTTTTTCCTTTCGTAATATAAAAATCAAATATATAGAGCAATTTTTCAAAAATTGCAGTTGAAATTGTTTTGAAAAAAGACAGGTTCAGAACAGCATCAGCATTGCAGTGAATTAAATTTCAGTTCCTTTCCAAAAGAAGTTGAATGACAAGTTATTTTTCACAATATTTCTGAAACTTGAATCTTATAATAGTTGCATTAAATTCTATAAAAAACTAAATACATCAAACTATTCAGAATTAAGCAGATGACATAATTAGAATAAATTGGCTATCCAAACTAACAAACTTATTATGTTATTTAGTATTAATCATAAAAGAAAAAATTAGACTCTAATATCATGTGAGATTAGTAATATGATTTAAAACATTTGGAACGCCATTATATTCTGATCATGAAGCACATACCTGTTCCGTTTTTAATTTTATGTGAATTGTATAAAATTTGAGGGAAATTCTGCATCTAACAAATTTACGAATAGTTTTACAAGCTTATATTTTTTTTAAAATAAGAACATTTATATCTTTCCGAGTACTTATACTATTTCTATAAAAATAATTGCAATCATTATTGAAACAAATTAATGTATAAAATTTCTTTGAAACGAATAAAACCAAAATCATTATCAATTTTGTGTCTATTTCTTGAATTTTCGCATTGTAACTAAACTCAAATTATATATTTTTCCTTTTCATAATTGAAATCTAAAGACAATTCATCTTGCATTTAAGGAGAAATTCAAAAAAGTGTGTAAATCCGAAAGTGTCTGTATGCTTTTGGTCACAGAGTATTCATGGACTAGCAAAATTATTTCAATATATGCTTATGTAACAAAGGTTAAACGATGTAATTGCGATTCATAACGATGGGAATAGAATATTTTAAAATCTATATACTTAAAATAATTTAAAAACAACTGACCGCCCAAACCCGATTACTAACCCTATTTTTATCCCTAATGAAAGCCAATAACCTCTAAATATAATATCGATGACCGCTTTCCTTCCTCCATTATAGAAAGAAGTTTCAAAAGTAGCATTTATTTGCAAAAAATTGGCGATATTAGTTGAGTGAATGAGAAATTGTACTATTTTTTTCCTCATAAAGAATGAACAGTCAAATAGAGAAATTGGACAATGTACAATTTTTAGAAAACTGACAATGAGGGACATTATCGGGCTCACTTATATTTGAACAGCTAAACAGACAGGTTTTCTTGAATAGATTTTGCGAAAGTTTTGTGTAAAGGCCATCATGGTTTTCATCTTTGGAAATCTTAAAGCACAATTTTAACAATGGAAAAATGGACTATGTGCCAAACTTATGTAATTTTTTATGGTAGATTATGGTAGATGATAGAGTTGAAAGTTTTTTCTTGAAGTTACAGGCTCATCATGTACGTCTAGTGACATCTTTAGGTATCTATAATTCAATGTCTTCATATAACCTACATACTAAGACTGGAAGGCGGCTTTCTTTTCTATACCTTAAATTTCATCCAACACTTTTCAAAAGTATGTTTGAGTTATTGTATTCACAGCCAAACAAATGGAGCAACGAACAGAAGGCAAATAACACCATTTCGCACTTCCCTTACTGTAACCTTTAATTCCTTTTCTTGGTAGATGATATTGAATAATCATTAATAAAGTCAAATTTTAATTTAACTAGGATAATATCGAAGCAATAACAAATTCATTAGTCAAAAAATATAAAATCTACTAAAGAATAAATTCATTAATTTTGAAGATAGATCATACTCTGAATAATTCTTTACTTTAGGGGCCCTAATGATAGATATCCAGAAGATTAATATAAATAATCAATATTCTTGTTGTATAATCGGCCAAGAATAATGAACAAGGATAACCAATGATTTTGATGGACACCAGTTGTTTCGATTTATCTTCTTCATTTCCCAATGTAAAGCTATACGAGAATCACAAATCACATAGATCTAAACCCTTATCAAATGGAGTGAATGACACCTTACTGATCTATTTTGCAGCACCAACTTTTATGTCAACTCAATTCAGAATTTTTGAACTTTCTCTTTCTTTCATTAGTAAAAAAGTGGAGAATTTCATTAGTAAAAAAGTGGAAAAGTGTAAAAAAGATTGAAAATTTAAATTAAATTCCAAATTCCATATTTATTACCTCACTGAAAAACAAAGTGTTCATTCTGTAATGAATAATTGAAAAGGATAACAATTACTTAGTCAATATGAGTTAAAAGTGATGAACAATAATTAAAATATCAATTAGTTTTTTATATAGCTCTTTTTTCCTAAATCTTTTTTCTAGTTTTTATCGAAAAGAAAAAAATACACGATATTATAAGGAGAATGGGCATAATGAGTTGAAATTTCCAGAGTCAATGTAATATAAATTATCTGTATTAATACTGTCAAAAAATTGGGCCGCGATAATCTAATCGCTTAATTAATTAGTTAATTTATATTAGCACTACTTTGAAGTAACGTGATTGCTATTCTTCGTAATTTTCAAAAACATATTCATAATTTTCATAATTAATAATATAATAAACATTCTTCATAATTTTCAAACTTCATAATTTTGAACCCTGGTCAAATGACATGGACTCAGGGACAGAACTTCATCAAGACCAGAGAGTTGCAAGATCGAAACCTGATTCTACAGGAGATTCACTGTGAATGCGAGTTTAGTAAACGTTAAATCCACCCAGATCTCAATTTTTGTAGGAAATTGGAAAGAATGATATCATTTCTCATGTCATCTAAGTCACAGGTCAAATTTTCTGGTCCGAAATAACTCGATCAGGGCTCAAAAGCTGACGTTAATTTAACAACCATATTCATTTCGCACAACATAATGATTTCAAGTCTAAAATAAATTATTTAGATTAGCAAGGAATGAAGCAGAATAATACACAGATTTAAAAGGACACTATTTTCATTATATTTAATTTCTTTCTAATATTTACTATTAGAAAGTAGGAAAGAAGACAGACGTATACTATTTTGAATCAGCTTTAATTGGTATTTGGCATTTCGGCCTCTAGAAACTGTAGCATAAGCCACCAAGTGTCATAGAAGGTAAAAATATTTATAGACAATGATTTGAATTGAGTATTTTAGACAAATCTTTGACTAAGGAGATAAACTAAAAAAAAATATTCTAAGCAGTTGTTCAATCGGATTTTAAATTAAATACAATATAATTTAGATGTGTATTGTTTTTTTATTAGTTCCAGAATATATTCAGTCAGTTGAGTATTGGTCACAATCAATAATAAAAATTGTTGGAAAGTCAGACTTTCATTCAAATTGTTCTCAAATGTCTTTAAATACATATATAAATCAAAATATAAACTTATTTGTGAAGAAAGTATGTCACTAATATCTGATATATTCATTTAATTTTCATCTCTAGACAATATTAGAATTAGTATATTCGTTTTGTAATACTCTTTTACTTCGAATCAATGACATCATAGTAGTTATTTACGAGTTCCAGAGCGCCTATGATTCAAAAATATTTCCTGAAATATAAAATGCACCATAAAATATTAAAATCATTTTATACAAATTAAATATGAATATATTTTATTAATTAAATAATACTTTTACAGACAAATGTCGCCTTCATCCCTATTCAAATAACTTTGATCGAGAGATTTCTCAAAAATGCCGTAAGGTTAAGAAAAATAATTTATTCAATATAAAAATAGATCTTTTAACTGTCACTGCACTTTTCATTCATTCGTATCGTGAAGTACTTTTATTATATAAAATAAGAAATCAGCCGTAGTCCTATTGCATTCAGTATGGGTGTTTGGTACAGAGGGTGAGTTACGTTTGTGATTGATATAAGTTAACGAGTTGAATTCATTTATCGAATTTTGTGATGACTTTACGTCTATTTATAAGCATCTCTGAAACTAATTATTTGTATTTCTTATTCGTACTTTAATGTTATGAATGAAGTGCTTTTATAATAGGACTGTTTCTTTTCTTAAAATTTGAGGTATACTAACTTCTCTGCATTATGAGCATGAGCGTTGGGTAGATTTTTAATCTGAAAATTATTGAGAACTTACTAAAAATTTAAAATTGAATTGAGTTGCCGTGTCAAGAGGTATCGATAACATTAGACGTTTTGAATTCCTAAAACTAATAGAAACGCCGAATAGACTCCCAGCATCTAGTTGTGTATTGCTGTACAAAATATTAAACTTGGAGGCATTATTAGTAAAATCGTGATATCTATGCAACAATGCACAGTTTTCATGTATCGAACGTACAAACCATGTCTATGAAATTGATCTCATTCGCTTAAAGAGTATCTCCCTAACGTGTTCTGAAATACTGACAATTTTGCAGCCTTTACTAAGTTGAAACTCGTACATTATTTTGGCTTTTTTTATAGCATAGCTTGTCCTGAAACTACCGGCGTCTAAACGGCATTTGTAACTAAAGATATTTGAGCAATATTCTTTTATTTTTTTTTAGGTGCAGCCCAAAAATGGTGGTCTTCACCCTAGTGGGCTTTATTTTCCCATTGGTTTGTGGACAAGATCTTGATATGCTGGAGGCTTTACCGGCAGGTATTCTAGCCACCTTAGCTTCGGGCGATCCTTTACTGTCAGCAGGAATGAAAGACGGGGATGCAGCAGGCTCTGCTCTAAAAGCAATTGAAAAGTTTGCTGATCCTTTATTAAAACCACTAACTGAAGGACTGGATCCATCCAAGAAAATGGCTGATCCCTTTTCTGAGCCCTTCAAACCACATCTTTCTATTGGGAAACCAGTAATCTTGCCTTTGAAACCACACGTCCGTTTTGTCAAGAAGCCAGTCAAGGTGTTAAAAGCAGCAATGCCTTTGAAAAAGTGAGCAAAATTCATCAGATTTATGACTGAATGCGAAATTTCAAGTATCGTGAATCTGAAGACTTGCTACTTAAATTCTTATGCACCAATAAAGTCCGATACGAGACGTCGTACTTCTATTTTTGGCACAAAAGTTCGATTACTATAATTTCAAAACTGCTTCTGAATGAAAGATCGGAATATACTGTTGACTTAGATGCTCCCTGTAAAAATTTAAAAAATGCATTGTCCGTATAATTAATATCGTTTTCATTTATCGATATTTTGAATTCAAAGAAATGTTTAATTCATAAAAATGACTTATTTCTAGAGGTCATTGAGAAGTCCAGTAAGAATGAGCCTATCGTTAAAGAGCGAGCCTTACACCAAAATGTATTTGGCATCGCTGTATTCTTCGTGCAGAGTTAAAAAATCGTGAGAAATTCTTCTTGGTTATTTAAGTTTATCTGATTAACTAAATTGTTCATCGTCAAATGGTTTTCCTCCTTGAACAGAATTTGGTTCCATTGTATAAGTTTCCTCTAAATATCATAACCCCTGTATCTAACCTAATATTGGGTGTAAATGCCATTTTATGGAGCATTGGCAGGTTGTATAGAATTCACTTGCTTAAAAAATGACACTGAGAACGACTCCATTCACTTCATATAAAGTGCAAAACTCTATAATTTTAAAAAGCGAGGTCATTTTTTCTATTAATCGGAGCCAATTGGCTTCGAAATGGTTATTGGTCGGATAAATTTTGAAATTAACTATTTTAATGCGTATGTTCCGAAATTGAACTAATGTAAAACTAGTTAAATTTTCAACTTGAAGTGTTTTTTTTTTGAAAAGTTCTTTAAGTTTAGTCAAACAAGTATTAATAGAAATGGTCAAATTCAAAATTACTCAAACTTGATTAAATATATAAATAAAAATGCTCAATCTTTAGCCTATTTGTAGGTATTGGTAATTAATGTCCAATTCGAAACATTAATACCTAGTGGGAAAAATGGCATTGCCTTCATGCTCAAGTAACATTCTGGTTCCATTTGCTTGCATTAAAATTCTTGTATATCCAAGTAATACAATTAATCTTCCTTGCATCTCATTTCAGGGTTGTTCTTAAAAAGGCGGTTGGTGCAAAAATGCTGATGCCAAAAGTAAAGGTTAAAGCAGCTCTTAAAGCAAAACCGAAAGTTTATTCATTGAAGCCAATCATTCACGTGATAGAAAAGCCAGTTCCTGTATTTCATAAAGTTCCTATTCCAAAAAAAGTTATGATCCCAAAGTACTATCCAGTGATGAAAGCTATACCAGTTCCCAAAATAGTACCAGTACCTTTCAAAGTGCCAATTAAAAAGATCATTCCCAAGATTGTGAAGATTCCCAAGCCCTTTCCCGTGCCAAAGTTCATTCCAGTAAAGAAATATATCCCTGTCGGTATTCCTTATCCAGTACCAAAGTTTTACAAAGTACCTATACCGAAGCCAGTACCTTATGCTAAATACATTCCAATTCCTATTCCAAAAAAGGTGAGCATTCGTAATTTATACTGTAGAGATTTGCTCCATTTAGTCGCTTGTTCTGTTCTGTGCACCATGGGTTTTCTATTTAACTGGCCGTCCTTGGATGGCTGCATTATATTGATGGTCGTCTATGAAACGCCATATAAATACTAAATGCGTTCACTTCCACAATTTTTTAAATATTTTTACAGGTTCCGAAGTTCATCCCATTTCCAGTTAAGAAAATAATCAAAGTTCCCAAGCCATACTATGTTCCAATTAAGGTTCCTCATATCACGACAAGTTACATGAAAACACCTATGGTTGTGAAAGTTCCGTAAGTATCAAACTTCTCTTAATAAAAGCTGCTGTGATAGTACAGTGGTATATCGTGTAAAATAAACCTCGCTTAAGCATGCAAGAGATTACTTAAAAGTGTCGGAAAGGAGCAGTTTTATACGTTGAGATTTAAGTATACATGCTTAAGATTATTCTAGCATCTCATATTGTTGGGCATGTACCCATTAGCCAAACAGACCCTGAAAACTCCATCAGGATGCTTATTTGCATTCAATCTATTGCTGAATGTCGTGGCAAGTTTTTCAGTGAACCCTCACCCCCCTCCTCCGGCTCAATTTGATCTATAGCTGTGTATCAAAAACCTTGCATTGCAAATGAGATTTTCTATCCCTTGTGCAATGAATTAAAATGAAGTTTTTGGCTCGAACTTTTTTAATGGAAAGTGCTAATTTTACGTTACTGATGAAAAGTTTAAAGTATTGCTACGCAAGAAAACTGAAATTTAGATTAATATACATATCTAGTCGGAGATCGTATACCGAAAATCGAGTTCTGTTTATTGAATATCAAATTATATGTATTGCATCCACAAATTTATCTAGGGTCGTTTTATAGAAATATTTTAAAATTGTATTCCACTTGAACGGATTGTGAATGAAATTAGGGATAATTAATATGTATGTTGATGTATAGGATTTTTATGAAACCCTAATTAGATATTGATTGCACTTTTGAAAGAATGCAAAGGATTGTAATATATTAAATGTCCTATAGTTCGCAACGATGTAAAGGATTCTGAATTGCACAACTGAAATATTTAAGTTAAATGCAAATTTTGATTGGGTTTTCCTTTCAGTGATATTAAGAAGACTCCTTACAAATTCCATTCGAAGCCATTTAAAGGAAATAAGCTGGATTTCATCGAGCACGAGAGTCCAGATATCTTCAAAATGAAGGATGCTGAAACGGATCAATTTGGCAAGAAGAGCCCAGATATCTTCAAAATGAAGGATGCTGAAACGGATCAATTTGGCAAGAGTTTGTAATGAAACTTAGTATTCATCTGCAAATGTTCTTAAATATCAAAGATTGAATAAAAATACTTGGCTTTTAATTTGCTATCTTGTTTTTCCATCGTGTCATCTTCATTCTCCACATATTTGAATATACTTAGAAAGGTACAAAAACTTGAACTAGTTTAAGTATATTATCTTATTCTTTCTAAAAACTAACTTGAAAGGTCGTAACTTGTATATTAGGGATAATAGACTTTGAAATTCGCCAAAACGCGGAAAAATATGATGCAAATTTATTGAATTGGCACTATATAAAAGAAAATAACGCGAGATTAAAGAATGTTCGGTTAAATCAGTAATTTTTGTCTTTTCCGATAGTGTACAGAATTAACGTGCTTGAAATGTGAAACCGAATATCGGGACAAAATTGTCGGGCTTCTGAAATCTCGGGGGAAAAACTCCAACTATTTCAACGAACTGGTACAATTTCCATTCTGTAAATAAAAAACATAATTCTAATGGGAACTATTTTTAAATTTCTTTCGGTTACCTATACTTAAATACATCTTGACGGCCTTCCTCTTCATTGATTTTCAATGACTTAAGACGCTTCAATAGAAAATCTCATCTAAAAACTTGGAAAACGTATTCAAAAACGCGCTTGATTAGCATCTTCAGCAACTTTAACTTTCCCTTTAACAAAATAAATGAATAGAATAACCTTATACTTCAGCGATTTTGTAAATTTCTTTCCCTCCATCCTAGAAAATAAAGAAAATGCAACCTGTGCTTTAAACTGAGTCTTGGTGAATTTTCTTCGTGATAAAATTAAATATATTGATGGCAAAACTACTGGACAATGCATCCATTAAATAAGCATAATAGCCAATCGATTTTGAGAAGGAAAGACTTCATCCGACAACGTGTTTAGTCGTGAATAATTATCTAGTAACGAACTTTAGTAACGTAATCGTATATAGTTGTCAAAGTTTGATACTGTGTAGGTTTTTCCCAAAATGTCTTATTTATTAAACTAAACTTATAAAAACCAATATTAATCATTTTAAGCATAAAATAAAGATAAATGTCAGTTCATCTGATTACGATTCAAAATCTAACGTTTGCATTGCTTCAAAATAAGATGCATGTGAAATTATCCCAAAATAGCCCTAACGTTGCTTTCCAACTGGATATTAACTAAACAAAGGCCATTGTGTTTTAAATCAATAAAATAGAGATAAATAAAAATTTAATAGGGATGACTATAATCAACCTCATCATGCAAAGATTTTTTTTTTATTCAGAAAATTATATATGCACTAATTTTGGTTATATAAATCAGTAAGACAATTATAAAAAAAGCATTACAAATAGAATAAATTTTGATAACAGATTATTATTGGCAAAACCTTTATATACAACAGTTCATAATTACTGGGAATCACTTAAAACATCTGAATTATTTAATACAAAGATTTTACTTCATTCCAACTTAACCGAAGCTGTTTTGATTCAAATATAGTAGAGGGATGTTAACTTATTGAAGCACAGGCAAACCTCACAAAATTTGAAGTTTGTTTCTCAACAGATCGCTCAAAAAAACATTATCAATGTAAGCATAATTTATCAGTGCAACAGATTTTTAATATTTTTGGCCCAATGTTTTAATACAATTTTGAATAGCTGTAGCACCAAGAAAAACTATCAAAACGTAAGAATAAAAAATATCTTATTTTTCGAAAAACATTTGCAAGTGCCCTAAAAAGGATAAGATATGATTATAATTACTAATATTCTATTTTTCAATATTTTAATGACTCTTTGAAAAGAATAAACCGTATTTTATATATATATATATTGCTAGAAGGAACAAAAGATTCCGATGCTAAGCAAAACTGTCAGTATTTCGTAAGAAGAATGTTGACATTTTAATAAGAGAAAGAATGTCTCATTAAAACATTCAGTGTTCAAGAATCGAACACACCAATATAAAACATGTTATAACAGGATTTTAAAATGTTTAACTCTTTCTGTTTGAAGATCCTTTTTAACAGTGCCTTTTCTAAATACTTAAAACTCATGAAAACCCAATAAAGTTTTTAAAAAGTCTCAAACTTTTCCAAAAAACATATTGTTGTTCGTGTCAACAGTATAAAACTACGATAATTCCCAAAAAACATTTTGATACAGATATTGTAATTATTTACATAACTTTATATGCTTGAAGAGAATAATATTTAATCTGCTAGGGGAAAAACTGTTTCGTTGAACTGTTACTTTTGATCCTGTTTCTTATTGAATCGAAAAATCAATAAAGAGATTAAAAACGAGGGCCAACAGTAACTAAAAATTTAATTATAAAACTTTTTACATATATACAAATTAAATACTGGTATAAAAAATAATACAGCTCTTTTTTACAAAAATTGTACAACAATTATAAATTTTGATTTCTTTCACAATTTAGTTTCATGTAATTGCCCAGATACAGCAACACAAGCTCTGTAAGGTTGATATGGTCTCAAACGAATCTGACCTCCTGCCCGATGATTTGGAAAAGGCACATATGTTTCATTGTCATCTGCAGAATCAACATCACCATCACTAGAATTGTTTGAAGGGACAAAATGTTCAGTTCGAACAGGTTTCCGAGGTTTCGGTCTCCGATAATATCGAAACTCTCTAGGCAGTGTGTAAGAACGTGGAAGAGATATTTGGCTATCAAGATCAGAAGGCACATTGTGCGATTTGTACATAACACCAACAGATACATCTGGTGGGGGACATCTACAAGATGGGGTCTCTCGAACGGTGCCAGGATTCCGAGAACGTGGATAAATTTTAGTTTTTGAAGCAGCAGACATATTACTATTACTGGATACATCAGAGTTCCTTGGATATACTACATGTGGAGGAGATGCTAAGTAAGAATTGCGCGAGTCTTGATAATCGCAATACATCATAGAACTATCCAGAGTGTCTGGGACTAATAATATTTCTGGTGTTTGGGACCTCTGTTTTGTTTTTGGCCTCATGCCATTTAAAATATGTGGTCCAATTAAAGAATGATACAATGGTAAACGGGCGGCAGGAGATTCTGGTCTAACCCAAGGTTGCTTTTTGGAGTGAGGAATGGGTTGGTGAAGGGTATCTTGATCACTCATTTCCATTGGATGAGGCCTTTTAAGTTTTCCCTGTTTTATTTCCTCTTCGATTTCCTTTAACTCTTGTAGCTGTTGCTGCTTTTTTTCTTGAAGTTTTTGCTGGATATTTACACGTGATCCAACACTACTTTCATGATCACTACTGTATGATTTGGGAGGCAATTTTTTCCAGAAAGGATTAAGTGTTTTGCCACCATTGTTTAGAGACGAAACTGGAGCTGGAGGAGGTACAAAGCTAGAGGGTTTCTTCTTTTTCCTTTTAAAAGCTGGATTTAACCTACAGTTGAACACACCCGGAATTCCTGACACCATGCCATTTTGAAAATGTCCACTAGATGGTTGAAAAATCACAGGATTTTGAGATTTTGAAAAAGGAGTAGCAGTTACATGTTTTTGACCATTTACTACACCTTCATTCTCTGACAAGGCATTTAATTTAATATTGTGCGTTTCACAAGTTTCAGCAACACAATCAGCACAATGAGATTCAACATCTGCCTGAGATGCTAGAGTGTGCTTCAAATGTTGAATATGAAAAAATCGATAATACAAAATCATGAATGCAATCCCCATGCAAAACCCACCCCAAGCAACAATGATAGATATATTATGAAACCATACAGTTTGGCCTTTTAAAAATAGAAATACAGCCATCAATAAAGAGTTTTCTAAAAACATTGTGACATAAAATGCTATCATCTTTTGACGACTATTGATCTCTTGCAGATTAATATAACAAAATATATATACAAAAGCAATCAACATTGAATAAATTGTTTTCTTTTTTACTGAGATTGATTCTCCATGAAAGACATTCTTTGGTGATATTAACCAAAGAAACATTGTAAGCCAATGCAAGGATATAACTAAAAATACCCAGTAATGATACAAAGTAGCATAAACAGTAAGAACAACAACACGAGATGATACAGTTCCTAAACGCCAAAAAAATTGAAAAATTACACCTAACCATGTTAATACAAGTTTATGTATGTTGCGTCGACGAACATTTTTACTAAAAGATGCTAAAGCCCAACAAACACTAAACAAAGATAAAACTGTTGATACTAAATTTAAATCTGTTACTTCAAGTGAAGATGGTTTAAGCCAAATTAGATACAACTGAATAAGCAGCATTGGTGCTGCCTCACAAAATGCATGAATCAATCTTAGCATACAAAGATCTCGTACTTCATTTTTAACCACATTAAGATCAACAGGAAGAAATAGTTTAAAATACCTCCATAATACTCCAAATTGAATTACATGGATAAATGATACAACTGATAATTTAAAATCTTTACTATTGCTTCTATGAATATACCATTTCAATGAAAATAACTGACTAATGATCAAAGACAACATAATGCTAGATAATGACAGCATAAACCAAGCTACTTGACCAGTAATATATAATGTGTAGATAGTCACAACATCAAAGACTATATCACAAAAATATGATGCCAGCGAAATGATGTTAAACAGAACATCACAAAGTGGTAAAAATTCTTGAGCCATAGCAACTAAGCTGCTGATAAGTCCACATCTTGCATAATACACGATTAAATTGACTTATGTGCAGATGAAGAATTCCAGGCATCGAATTCTACAACAGAAGCTCTTTTTCAAACAAATGGATGGCAATGATTATAAATCTGGTTCAGCTGCAAGAAAAAATAAAGTAAATTATAATATAAATAAAAATTTAAAATTAATTCATGAATAAATTGCAACAAGTATTTTTTTTTATTTGTTCTAAAATCATAGGTACACACAATGAAATTTCCAGTTTTTTCATGCTAAAAGAAAGTAGGGATTCAATCATATTTCCTGAAATTCAAATCTATAAATAATGGGAAAATATGATGTTTCTGATCTGCATTTAAATTCAACTGCTTCCTTGCTGTTTCTTTAAAATTACTACTTTCAAAAATATTAGGACGAGTTTGTTACAATTTTATAGATATAGACATTCAATACAAAAAACAAAGAAGATAATGTTTAAACAAATTTTAATTGATTAAAAAAAAGAATAAATAAATAAAGCAGCAAAATTTGTTACAATACATTTGTTTCAATGAATATTTTGCCTTTAGAAAGGAAAGAAAATTCTAAATATAAACAAACACCTCCCTATTTCAAGAAATTAGACACTACATAATTATAGTATAACAAATAAGAATAATTTTTAAAATATTTATTATGCAAATTCAAAAGACATTGTAAATTGTTCATTTAAAAAAATTCATTTTAATCCACAGGAGGATTGATAACATTGTTTTCGATTTCAATATAAGACTTTTTAACTGTAAAAGTTACACAAACATACAGTCTTTAAAAACTTTTAACACTCAAAGAAAAAGGCAATTAACTTTACTGATAACTGTTTTACATATTTTATCAAAAAGTGAAATTGAACATAATGCATTTAAACTCATATTCTTTGAAAATCATATTTTGATTCCGAATTTCTCTTTAAGAAAGAGTTTGGTATTCAAATTTTTAATCCAATAAAAATGAAGTAAAAGGATAATAGGATATTAATTTTGATTAATTGGTAATTTTTTTTTTTGATTTATAGGATTAAAACTTCAAATTTATAATTGAATAAATAAATCCACGGCCATTCAAAAAATAAGGTTAGACTGAGCAGATTGGTTTTTTTTAAAGAAATATTTACTATATTCAAATTTGAAAATGAAACTAGAACATGGAAATAATAACTTCACAAATGAAAGATACCATGAAAAATCTCAAATAACATTTCAAAACTCAAATTGGTTGAGAATTTCTACTATAATTATAGTCCAAATTTAGCTTTCTAGACATCACCAGATTTTGCATTAAGAATAAAAGAGGTATGTTACTTGTAAGATTAGCAAATGCGACTTAGAATAATTAATTCAGTAATTTCAAGGTGAATGTTCAATAAGTCATTTTTAAAGGTTCAGAAACTGTTTTTGTAAATTATAATACTTTATACAATTAATTTTACACAGAATTTATGAAGCATTCAAGTAAAGACAATTATATCATAGGAAGAGAATTTTTTAATTGTCTTGTTATGATATTGAGAACCTTTTGATAGAAAGAATTGAAAAAAAATATTCTTACTGATATATGTTATATGTAATGAAAGAATTTTATCTAAATTTAATATAGCTAAAATCTGAACAATTTCATAAATTCAAGAAAGAAATCAATATAAGTTGAGAAAATTTATTCCTGTTTTTATTTTGGACATATTTAGAGATCAGATTTACTGAACCAGAAAAGCTAAGAGTCAAACAGAATCCCTTAAAATACCAAGTATAACCAACAGAAAATAGCAAACAGTCACATCACTTTATCCAAGAAGAATATTTGTTATAATTCGTAAATTATGGTTAATTTCAATTTGTTCTATAAAAAGACTAGAGCAAAGCTTTTTTCTTCGGTATAAAAATAGTACAGTTTCTCAATAGAAAGAAAAAATATCTAATATATTTAAATTAAAACTTTGAAGTTAAATGACTTTCCTCAGCTATAACAGCCTATTAATTAAACGTAAATGATGCCCAAGTAACAATTATCATTATTTTGAGGGGGGGTTGTAGAGAAGTATTAATAGATAAAATTACGTTAATGCTATTCAGTCAACTAAAAATAACCTGGACTATTTATTGATCATATTTTAGAAATATTGATTAAGAAAACACACAATTTCTATCTTTCAGTAAAATTATTCATAAGAAAGATGACTTTCTATATTGCTGTCTTTTTTTTTCTTTTAATTATTTTGCATGATAATCATAAAAAAACAAAATAAATTATCGTTCCAATCTCCTGACCATGAATTTATCTTCAAGAACTATTTTCAACTTATTTCACTTCAAGAAAAAAGAAATTCAAAATTTAAACATGGAGTTACACACCAGCAAATATAAAAAAATTAAAAATAAATAAATGAAATTAGGATACATATTGTACAGCATTTTAGCTAATATTACTGGAAAAATGATGTCTTACATTTTAAAGGATACAAAATGTTTATGACTTATGTTGTAGAATAAATTACAAATATCAAAGTTATGCTAAATTTAAATATTTTAATTAGAATTTAGAAATAATAGGTAATAGCTTGGATCACTTAAATTCAATATCTAAAACATATACTGTTAATGTTGTAGCTTTATATCAAAAAGGGTTTCTCTCTCTCTCTCTATGGCTCTATCTTTATATAGAGAGATTTTTTTATGTTCACAGAAATATTTATTAATGTTTGATCTATTTATTTCACAATATAGTTAATTATAAACATATACAGGACTTTGAGAGATAAACAATATTATAAACCATTTATTTTATTTATCACTATTCCCTTATATGTCTGCTACATTATTAGAACTATAATAAAGTGACAAGAAAGAGTATTGTGCTTAATATAAAAATTTCTAGGCTTTAACAAATATTAAATAGTTTAGCAATTTTATAGCCAAACATGCTAAGTAAAAGGGGGGGGGAAAGAAATGTCTTTAGTAGCATCTATTCTATTTATGTCACTGAAGTACACTACAATTATGCATAGAATAGACACAAATTATATAATTAATTCTAATACAATAAAATTAGATATATTTATTGAAATACTTTTAACTATAAAATAATTTGCAGAAGGTAAATGAAAGGATTTACAACCACAAATTAAATGCATCATTAAAGTAGTGCAATTAATTGAAAACCAGCTATATATTACACTTATGTCTCTGAAATCATTAAATTTACAGTTCATCAAAAAACAAATAATGGTATTTTATATTTAGAAAACACTTTTTTATCTATCTGTTTAATTTAACTCGTACATATTTTTTTTAATCGAAACAAATTTTATAACATACTAATTAAGAGACAAACAAAGCTTTTAAAAGTACAAAACAGCTTTAGCAATTATAAATCTTTTTTTAGATGACAAAATTTTAATTATAATTTTAAAAGGATTAATTTTCAAATTATTTATTATTATTTATTATCATATTATTTATTCCAATACTTTCAAAATATGACCTGAATTTGTATATCACATTGATTGATCAGAATACATTTGCAAGAATTTGTTTTGCAAAATTCATAGAAATTTAATAATATATTTTCATTTTTTAAACCTAAGTGTGAATAATTGATAATTTATATACTTCATAAGATTTTTAAACTATTAGAACGAAATGGTTTAATAATGTATGAATTAGAAATTTATTATTATTTGCTTTGTGCAGCATGGCCAAATATGGCCCTTGTGCCACCATAAATCACAAAAAAAAACGTATGAATTGTAAATCAAATTTAATTAATTGATTAATTTTATAAAAGTTCATTTTTAACCAAACTAATATGGCTTGAAGCATAATGAATGACTAAATTAGTAACTAATATCAGATAATATATTGACAACAATCAACAAATTAATATTCATTTCAATAACTTAAAACAAATGAATATATAATTAAGATTATAAAAAAACACCAAAAGAATTTCTAATGCAATTAAATCAACATTTTATGAAGAGATGGGCAATGAAAATTTTTAAAAAATAAAATAGAAAAGAGTAAAAGTGACGTATAAGTGCATAAAATTTAAAAGATATTTCTACATAATCATTATTTAATTCGTTAGAAATTTATATAGTCAAAAATATCTTTTTATACACATCCATTTAAAATCATTTCCATTAAACCATAAAAATTGCAGTCTCACTTTGTTGTAACCACGAAATAGGAGAGATGTAAGTAAAATAAAGCATATCAATTAAAATGCAATAATAGTTATTTATTTCGATGACACAACATTATAAACAAAAAAAACAATTTTTTACTAAGTTACATGAGACCTCAAGAATTTGAATAAATTATACTTACAGCATGCTACAGCACACATAAAACAAACCGTACTTACTTTAAATAATTCTGATCAATACTAAAAAATGAAAAAGTGTTTAAGGAGCCATTTTAAATTTTAATACATAATCTAATTCATTCCACACTACGTTATGCGTCAGTCACCATAGCAATGGAGGAGATACGAAAACAACCCACAATTCTAAGGAATGTTAGGAATGTTACTCGGACTGTGAAATTAACTGTTTTATTTCATATTCACTTTAACATTTTTTTGAGTTTTTAAAATTTGAAGTATGATCCAAAATGAAAATTTTTTCATTTGTCATAGTTCTACATAATCTTTTAAACATTTGTATTCGTTTGATACTAAAGCCCTCTTTACATTTTAAAGAATTGCATGAATTACAAAAAGCACTGAAAGGACTAAGAAGTGAAGTGAAGTGATTTTGTGTTGAAATTGTTAATGAAAATTCGAAGTAACGTGAAAGTGTATTGGTTATTTCAAAATAATGCGTAAATCGTTTGTTATTACTTTTAAACAAATCATTTGGTAAAGAATAATATTGTAACGATAATTTATTGAAGTAAGTACTTCTTCTCATGTGTGTTTCTTCAAAATGAAATAGAATTGTATTTTTCTTATCTGTTTATTTATTTTCAGATTTGCAATATGAGCCTGTTTAGTTCCGGAGGATTTGGTACAAGCACTGGAGTGTTTAATAATACTACATCAGGAACACAGAACCCAATGAAAGATTTTGAAGTTGTGTCACCTCCTGATGATTCCATTAGCAGTTTAGCTTTCAGTCCAGCGTCTTTACCGCAGAACTTTTTAATTGCCGGCAGTTGGGATAATCAGGTATTTTATTTGCTTAGGCTACATGAAAGTTGTAACAATAATATTTGTTCAAACACTCTTGTCGTACCCAATAATGTTTCTTTTTTTTTTTTTTAAACTGCTTATCATTATGAAATGGGCAGTGTAATATATTACTGTTTGAAACTTTTCATTAGTTGAATTTTGAATTTATATTTTCATTATATCTAGTTTAGAGTTATATTGTGTTTTAAATATTTTTGAAGGAAACTGTAATGCATTGAACTTCCTTTGAATATAAAGACATTGAGAGACAGAGTGGATTTGTGTATATAATTAGCTTTGAAATTTTAAATATATATATATATATATATTGCTATTTTGATTATACAATTTTCTGTTATTGGTTTTCCTGTCAGCCATCTCCTTTAGTTATGGCAAAGTTGTTTTTTTTTAATAGTTTTAGACAAAGGATTTTTTCAGTTCATAAGCTCAGACTTGTAAAGAATGTTATTAATATGTTTAGTTATTTAATTGGACAAGGATTAAATTTTAAAAAAAATAAGTTTAATAATGTTAGTTGCCAGAGCTTGGAAAAATAGCTAAGTATATATTCTCATAATATTTCATGAAGTCAGTTACAATTCATATTCGTCACAAGGTTGTATTTTCTGACTAAATGATATATTCACATAATTTTATTTATTAACAAAAAAAAATTATTATCTTTTAACTATCATAAAATCTTCTATAAGTTCTGGTTCTGGCAAGTTAAATTTAAAATATTAAGGATAAAAAATTTACTAAAAGAATTATGAACTTTGTATTATCACATCTTAAAACAGCTGTTGATGGTGTGAACAGATCTAAAAAAGTATATATATATATAGCAAAAATAATTGAATATTAGCATTTGATGATATGACAGTGTACATATAAATAAATAGTTTTTGTTTAAGTGTGTGAATTAAAATATCTTTAATTCCTTCAACTTACTTCAAATTAAAGTGTAACTGTTGGTCAAATCAAAAATTTCCTAAATTGTCACTTTTCAGTAAGTGATTAAATTTCCATTTAAAATTTGTTAAAAAACTGGGGATGTTTTTATATTCATACATTTTTTGATAAATTCTAACATATACTCTATTTAATTAAAAAATCACAAAAGGTAAATGGTTGAAAAATTTAATTTTCCCTATTATTTCTATTAATAAGAACAGATAATCCTTTATCCTTAAAGTTTTCGATAACTTTTTATTTAATAAAAAATAAAATATTTAAATCATTAAAATATTTAAATTTAATTTAACTCTATGATAAATTGAAAGGCAGTTTATTCTCTAATTTGGATTTCTGTTGCATGCACATAATTTATGAATTTTAACTTTCATTTATGTAGCTTTTCTTTTAATTTTAGTAGTTTTAAATTTCATTTATGTAGATATTTAATATTTTTTTCTGTTTCATAACTAAGAATTTTGTTTCTTTTTTGTGTATTTGTAGATATCTAGGTTTTATACTTCTTATATTCATATAAATTTGTGGTACTTCTCCATTATACCTGCGCAAGCGAAAAGTCGCCAGTAATGATGTAACCACCAAATGGAATATCGCTGCCGGTAACCTTTTGCTGAAACATTTTTAAAGAAAGTCGCGACCACTTTTTCACTTGTGCCAAAATGGTGACTGTGTGCTGTCACCAAAAAGTCTGCTTGGCGAGATTTCTGCCGGTATAATGGAAAAATACCAAATTTGTTTTAATGCTTTTTTTTAGATTGAACAATATTGAATTAATATTTTTTGTGCTTCTTGTAGTGAATTGCAAGTATTAAAATACAGTTAAAGAAGGAAATTTAAAATACACACTTGTGGGAAAAATTATTTTAATCTATAAAGCTCAATGTGTGTGTGTGTTGGCGCTCCACAGGCCAGACCGTTGGACCTATAGCTACCAAATTTGGTACATGTATACCTTGGAGGTCGGGAATGTGCACCTCGAAGCCCTTTTTCTGAATTTTTAATTAAAATTTAAGCGAGATTTCGGCGTTTTTCTGCTTTTAACTTCCGAAAATATTATCACACAAACATGATTTTTACATCAATTTAAAGGTTTAAAAATTAGCTTTTTAATGGTATCAGTGTTTTAATGTATAACTTAAGCTTCTATTTTTAACCAATTTTTAAAGAAATATTTTAACCATGTTTTTTTAGCACGTGACTGAATGAAATAAAAGAAAACAATGACGGAAGTTCAAATTAAAAAACAAACAACTATCATCGCAAAATAAATCTAAAGAAAGGCTACTTTT
This sequence comes from Argiope trifasciata, assembly GCA_026543055.1. Taxonomy (NCBI): domain Eukaryota; kingdom Metazoa; phylum Arthropoda; class Arachnida; order Araneae; family Araneidae; genus Argiope; species Argiope trifasciata. The sequence goes on along the minus strand of JAPMOQ010029355.1, from coordinate 403,207 downwards.
AGCACGTGACTGGATAAAATAAAAGAAATATAAAATGTGATATTTTCTAAAAAAATAAATGCAAAGTAAAGGTTTCTATAATCGTTTGCAATATCTAAAAAATCAATTCAACTAATCTTCTTTATTTACGGTAAACCTGATAGAATTTAGACAGGATATGCATTGAAATCCTGATTTAATGGCATATTTCTATAATCGTTTGCAATATCTGTATCATCTATTCAATAATTTTTTCCCCTTTTTCACTTTTTAAAAAAAAACATATTTAATATTTTGCCAACATCACCGAGAAAACATTTTTAATATTTTGGAAGCATAACCGATAATTAAAACTGACAGATTTATAAAATTTAAGAATATTATTAGAAAACGTTTCTTTTAGAACTTTCCGTCCATCATCTGAAAGAAAATATTAATTTCAGGCCAATCTATACCAGGAATTACTTCAAGGCTAATGAATATGTAATTTAAATGAAAATTTTAGAACGCATTACTTGTGGCGAACCAGCTGGTCGCCAAAGACAGCTAGTTATTAATTAAAATTATCTGAACTTTATCTTTATCTGAGTTAATTTATTTATCTTTAATTTTCCTTTTATCTTTCTTTTAGATAAGATGCTGGGAAGTTCAAAATTCTGGACAAACAATACCAAAGGCTCAACAGACCCATCAGGGACCTGTTTTAGATGTTGCATGGAGTGATGTAAGATTTTTTCCCCTTCTTTTATTTAATTAAATGGCTGAAGTTTTGTTTTTATATTTATCTCACGTTGAAAGAAATGGTACTTTTCCATTATAAGGACGCAAATCTCGCCAAGCAGACCTTTTTAGCTGCAGCACACTCTCGCAATTTTGGCACAGGCGATAAAATGGCTGCGACTTTTTTTTAAAGCATAGCGGTAAAAGTTTACCAGTGGAGATATTCCGTTTGGCGTTGGTGCATCATTATTGGTGGCTTTTCGCCTGTGCCGGAATATTGGAGAAGTACCAAAGAAATTAACAAAAAAATTAATATTAAATTATAGCAAATATTCACATTTAGATGCTGCTGCTAAATTATTCGCACTTTGAAATATAGATTATGTCAAATCATTTTCCAAAGTATGTGAATTTTTGTAGGACAATACAATATTATGGATAATTTGTTTTATTTTTATTGGTATTAAAACCAGGTCCCTATAATATAAAATGGTCCCCAATAAATTTCCTTCTGTTAAAAACATTTGTTCTCAATATTGCAGAAAGAAAGAATGGTTCTATATTAAATTCTTTTAGCTTTCTAAAATTAAGAAATATTTGTTGATGAAAAATTTAACTATTAGTTCTAGTAATATGTATAGGCTTGTGAAATTCATTTAAGTTTTTGCTTCATAGTAAAGTGATCACATATTGCTTTTAATTTTTGTAGAAGTTATTTCTTTTATACTTTAATGTATAATCTTTGATTCCTATCTTGTGTTAGTTAATTTTAATTTGCAGACCTATTGCTTTGCATAAATTTAAACTTATTAATACTTTTTTTAAGGGAATGAAAAATTGCAAATTTTTGTAATGTTTAGTTCAAATGTCTTAAAAATTCATTGTTTCTTACTAAAAGTACTTGTACTCAAATTTGTTCAAACAATATATAAATGTATTGATTTCTTAATAAAATTAATAAGTTTTAATGTTTTTAAACAAATATTTAATGGCTTAATAAATTACAATATCAATTTCAAAGTTTTAATTTTAAAAAATAAGCTCCTAATAAATGAGAAAGGATTATATTAAAAACTTTTTTTTGTAGTTATGTGATTTTGTATATACAATGTTAAATTAATTTAACCTTCAAAAGACTTAAATTAATTTGAAATATCTTTTTAATTTTGTCTCTTGTGTATTAACTACATGTCAGTGGTTAATTATCAGACTGTTGTCTATATTCACCTGTGATGTGTAGTTAAGCCTAAATTTAAACCAAAAGTTAGTCAATGGCATGAAGTTTAGCAAATATCTTAGTTTTGATGATTATCTGTTGCAAATTCTTATATTATATGCATTTTTCTTAATTTCAAAGAATATTTTATTTATCTTACTACATTTAATTTAGGATGGCACCAAAGTTTTTTCTGCCTCTTGTGATAAAACTGTCAAGATGTGGGATCTCAACAGTAATCAAGCAATTCTTATTGCGCAGGTACTTGCCAGACTTGCAATTTTAATGTTTTAAATTTTGATTTTATTGCTTACTAGCCGCCTTTGGCGACCAGCTGGCTCGCCATGAGTAATTCGTTCTAAAATTTTCAATTAAATCACATATTCATTAGCCTTGAAGTAATTCCGGGCATGTATTGGCCTGAAATAAATATTTTCTTTAAGATGATGGACGGAAAGTTCTAAAAGTACACCTTTTTCTAGTAATATTCTTTAATTTTATAAATCAGTCAGTTTGAACCATCGGTTATGCTTCCAAAATATTTTTAAAAAAATTTCGATGATGTTGCCAAAATATTAAATGTTTTTTTAAAGAAAGCGAAAAAAATTAGTGAATTAATAATACAGATATTGCAAACGATTACACAAATATGCCATTAAGTCGGGATTTCAATGCATATCCTGTCTAAATTCAATCAGGTTTACCGTAAATAAAGAAGATTTATTGAGTTAATGATATATATATTGCAAACGATTGTAGAAACCTTTGCTTTGCATTTATTTTTTAAAGAAAATATCACATTTTATATTTATTTTATTTTATCCAGTCACGTGCTGAAAGTTGCATTTCTTTAGATTTATTTTGCGATGATAGTTTTTTTTTATTTGAACTTCCGGCATTCTTTTATTTTATCCAGTCACGTGATAAAAACATGGTTAAAATATTTCTTTAAAAATTCGTTAAAAATAGAAGCTTAAGTTATACATTAAAAACACTAATACCGTTAGAAAGCTAATTTTTTTATCTTTAAATTGATATAAAAATCATACTTGTGCAATAATATTTTCGGAAGTTATAGCGGAAAAACGTCGAAATTTCGCTTCAATTTTAATTAATTCAAATTCTAATTAAAAATTCGAAAAAAGGGCTCCGAGGTGCATCTTCCGGACCTCCAAGGTATACATGTACCAAATTTGGTAGCTGTAGGTCCAACGGTCTGGCCTGTAGAGCGCCAACACACACACATATATTGAGCTTTATTATAAGTATAGATGTGTTTCTCTTTTTAAAGTATCATGACTGTATGCATATGAATGCCTTTAGTTTAATAAATCATGTCAAATCAGCTTAAAAATTACATTTTACAACTTTTAATCAGAATTTAAAATAAAAGTTTAATATATTTGTTAAAGTTACAAGCTTGTGAATAGGAACTAGTTAAGGAAATGTCTTAAGATTCTTTCATTTAAATTATTACAATTTTTTAGACTCCTTTAGAGAGATAATATGAAACAATATTTGATAAATCGGTTGTAACTTTGATTTGTTTTGAAATTCATGTTATTTTATAGAAGAAAGAAAAACAAATGACATTGCATTACTTATCACACATTTTATAAACCCTTAAAGAGACCATAACTTTTGTTTCATTTTCTCTTTTTATATTCTGAACCCTTTATTTTCTCCTTTCTTGGGTTTCTTACATGAAAATCTATGAAATCAAAGATTGATTTATCTATAATACAAAATCAAGATTTCAAAAACGTCAAACCAAATTCTGAACTTTATAAATCTTGTGGTGATTCAGCATATGCAAAAAAAGATTAATTTCTATTGTAATAAAGTTGAGAAGAGTGGATGTCCATTGTGTTCCGAAATTGATGCTTGAAAATCGCAATAAATCACTGCTGGCTTTAAAATTAATGTTTATTGGCAGGCTTTTGAAATCATGAATAGTTTATATAAATTATCAAAATTTAATTGTGTAGACAAGTAAGTCAGTTCCTTCTTGATTTTCTGAGATAGGCCTTGGATTCCATGTTAACAGTATTTTAAAGCACTTGATATTTCTGATTTAAAGCTACAGTGCCAAACATTGATTTGGGAGATGCTAAAATATTGTAGAACAATTGCCAGTTTAAAATAGTTAAGTTCTAACAATGGATTCCAAAAATCTTAGAAAATTTATTTCAAATAATTATGACTAATATAAGAAATTGAAAAGTTTGTTTCATTTTCATTCAATAATTTAACCAAAATACTGAAAATGAGTATAAAAGAAGATGAATATGGTTATTTTTTAAATGAATTTAATTCTTTTTTTATGTAGATTAATAATACCAAAATTTATGAAATGTGATCCACCAAAAACAGTGAAAACTTTTTTTTAAGATAGAATTTAAAAACTTATTAAAGTAAATTATAAAAAAACTATGCAGATACTTTTAACACTTTGTAATGAGGAAATTGTTGCAGGAAAAAGTTTTTTCCTATAATGAAAGAATTGAGATTAAAGGATTAAAAGACCAGCTTTTAGATTTTGCCTAAATATAATTATTTAAAATATTCTAAAAATTCAAATTTCCTTGAAATCATGAAGATTGTAAGATTGTCAGGAATTAGGACGAAACAGAACAAAAATACTTCGCCTACTTTGGAAATTTAAGCACTTCAAGAGTAGAAAAGTTTAACACATAATGAAGAAATACATATTTGATAATTTAAATGAGCTAATATGTGTATTATTAATTTATCCTTTGGCTAGAATATGCGACATAATGCCCTACCCATTATAAAAATTTCTTTACATTTTACATTTAATATCACCATTTTTGCATGTATTTATTTATTTGAATATACAATTCATCAAATACATGTTTATGCAGAATTTTATTATGCTTAATGATATCTTTATAAATGGATAATTGAACATTTTAATTATACCAGCATGATGCACCTGTTAAAACTGTTCATTGGATTAAGGCTCCTAATTATTCATGTATCATGACAGGTAGCTGGGATAAAACTTTAAAAGTAAGTGCATTTGTTAATTTTTAAATCCATTGTTTATTTATCAATATTTTTATCTTTTTTAATTATATCAGGAAACATGTGTTTGGGGGGGGGGCACTTATCAGTTTTAAAGGTGATCAAAATGCACCAAGAAAAAATGTTGCCATCTTGGTGATTTTGATTGTGAAACTGTATAGCATGTGATTCACTTATTCAAAATTATCATAATAAATAATGCATTTCAGTCTATTTTTATAAATTGAAATATATATATATATATATATATATCTTGGCACTTTATGGTCACTTTTAAAACTGAAATGTTTTAATTTAATGTAATTCCACATTTATATATCATTTTTAATGCATGAATATGATGCAGTCTTTTTACTAATTCATAAATTGTGGAAATTTCTAGGTTTAAAACTGAATTTGAGTATCATAATTTAATGTTTTATAATATTTATGGGATTTCAAGAATGTGAAATGAAATTGAATAAATAAGGTTACCATGCCACCAAAAAAGTTGAAAATCATTTTAGAAAATAGGAAAAATCAAAAATTTTCATAAAAACCAGGAAGATATGGTTTTAAGTACCTTTTTCTTTCTCCCCCCTCCCCAATCTAAAAATTGCAAGAATAAAAGACCATAGTCATAGATTTCTAAAATGAAATAATATCATTCGTAATTCTGTAATGTGGGAACTCGCTTTTTTTTTTTTTTTTTTTTTTTTTTTTGCTTCCATTTTTTCTATATAGAATTATCTAGTTTTGATTAGTACTATAGGTGATCTTTTCCATAAGATTACTAAATTGCAGCTAATGAGCTTGCACAAAATTTCTGTAACTGCTTGAAAGAATAGAATGGATTTCTCTGGTGAGAATGCATAGTGATGTTAAGTCTACCATACTTGAGTTTTTTTATGATATATTTATTATTTGAGAGACTGAACTTATTTAAAATGGATTAGAGAATTTTTAAAAAACATAGAACTCCTCAAAATCCATATTTAATATGAATGGTATGGATTTTCAAAAAAAAAAATCAATCCTGATTTTGATAAATAAGTTCAAGAAGTTCTGCAAAATCCATTTATTACAAACTGCTTGCTTAATAAGAAAATAGTAAGCATAAGTTATATAGGAAAGCAGACTATTAAAAATCATGCTAAAAGAGGAAAACATATGACTACATATCGCTCAAAAGAGCTATTATTGACTTTGTATCTAAAGCCCTATTTAAATGGCCTGTGCATGCCTTGAGTCTGGTACATTTTACCCTCTTTCTCTTCACTTTTGATTTTCAGGTGTTCTTTGATGTCTGTTCATTTTATTGAGAGTTTGCAAGAAGCTTTTTATAGACACTCAAATGATAGTGGTCCTTCAATGGGTCAGATGGCAGGTTTACGACCATATCCATCTGGATGAGCTTAAGAGAAATAAGGAAAAGATTACGCATCAGATTTAATGTCTGAAAATAAACCAATTTCACACTTTTCAATTTACATGTAATAATTTAAAACTGAATTTTATGGGCATTAAAACTTGCTGCATCATATCCATCCTCCAATGCATTCAGTGATATGTCAAATATTTTCACAAATGCCCACTGAAAGTGAAATAGTTACAAAATATACATTGGGTAATAGAAGGATGTTATACTTTATTTTTTACTGCTTAACTCCATAGGCCTGGTGGCTAAAACATTCAGGAAATTACTGCCAAAAAAATGAATTGTCAAAAATGAATAAATAAAAAGCAATCTTGCTTTGTAATGTTTTTTTAAGTAATCATTAAATAATTTGTATAATGTTAACAAAAATGCTTCGTGTTTTATTTCATCTGGGTCCATTATGTATGATTTACAATTAAATGTTATATATTCATCCTTTTAAAATATTTTTTATTTTGCTTAATTCTAGGTAATAAAAAAAAACATTTCTTTTCCTCTGTATGTAAATATAAAATATTAATATGCTATTATTTTTAATAATGTCAAATTAATGTTTCCATGCATTTATTCATTCAATCGAACCATATGAGTGCTATTTATGCATTTCCTTGTATCTTGAATATTTGTACAAAAAAAAAAAAAAAAAAAAAAAACAGGAATTTTTTTCAGATTTGAGGGGAAACGTTGATAAATATCACAAATATTAATAATTTTTGCTGTTTATATGTTAATACTTATTATCTTTTAAATTGTAAATAATGGTTTATTTTCATGATTTGTATTTATATATAATAAAATTGCTAAGATTTATTATAGATATATATTAAATTTGTTTTATTTAATTCATGTGAAAAAAACTTATAAGGAGTTTAAAAATATTGTTAAAATCAAGATATGGATAGATTCATTCAGTTCTCATTTTTAAAATCATTATTTTTTTTTTTAATATTTTAAAGCAATTGGATTTATTTTCATTCTAAATTTTTTTTTATAGTTTTAATTATTTCAAGGTTTACTTATTTTCTTTTAAAGATTTGTTTTTCTTGTTATTTTGCTTATTTCTTGATATTAATTTGAATATTTATATTTTTTTAGTTAAAGTGTGCTGCTATTTTAACTTTAGCATCTTTCTAATATATTTATATGTCATTTCTTTTGATAAGTTTTAATTACAATTTTCTGTTCCAGTTTTGGGATACAAGGACTCCAAATCCAATGCTTGTTTTAAATTTACCTGAAAGATGTTACTGTGCTGATGTAGTAAGTATTTGTTAGAGATAATGTATTGAACTTTCCCATAAAATACTGAGATTTTTTTTTTTAGGAACAACAATTAATTTAACAGTTTTAATATAATTCAGTGAGGTGTTGATATCTAATTAATTACTTATGTGCTTCATATGAATGTATATTTTAAGGTATATCCTATGGCTGTTGTTGGAACTGCTGGAAGAGGAATAATTGTGTATCAACTTGAAGGACAACCTCAGGAATTTAAGAAAGTAGAGTCACCATTAAAATACCAAGTAAGAAATCAAAACCTTTTTCTGTTTGTAAAAACTATCTCGTTCTTTTATGTGTTCATTAACATTCCTATAAATTAATGTACTTAACAAAATAGTAAAATAATGAAATATCATTTTATAAACATTATGTTTAGGAGTATTTTTAATATTCCATAGCCAAAGAAAGATGGTATATAGATAACATGATTATGATATATGTATATTCATTATATGATTGTAACTTTTGATATTTTGTGTAAATTTATCTAATTCTCAGAATTATAAATTGATGCATTGTTTTTTTTTTCTGTGCATAAATTTAGCAAACTCTGAAATATCTCTCTCTTTTCAATAATATCATAAAATGTTGTAAAAACTCATAAATCAGACTAGCACACATTTACAGTATACTATAATATGTTCTATAAATATTAACTATACTTTATACCTACTTGCTTTTGTATATACTTTATATGGAGAGGAGAAATGTAATTTATGCCGTCTAAAAATATAAATACCTTTCAACCATCTAAATTTGATTGTCATCATTTCTTTAATGTATTTGTATCTTTTATAAAAATAACATTTGATACCTTTTACAGCATCGTTGTGTGTCAATATTTTTGGATAAAAAGTCTCAGCCATGTGGATTTGCTCTTGGCAGTGTAGAAGGAAGAGTTGCCATTCAGTATGTCAATCCACAAAATCCCAAAGATAACTTCACATTCAAGTGTCATCGCTCAAATGGTACCTCTAATGGATATCAAGACATTTATGCTGTAAGTGCTTGCTGTTTCATTATATTTAAGTTCTTTTACAAAAAATGATGATGTCTACAACTTTAAATAATTTAGAATGTAAAGATTAAATTCTTTTAAGCTTTAATTTTTCTGGGGTTTTAACAGCTTTATTTATAATATTCATGCCTAAAATAGACTTGTTTTACTGCAATCAGCTGAATATGACTTATCCTTGACTCTAATATTTGGCTTAATGGATTTTTCAAATTATATATATATATATATATCATAAAATTATTAAAACAATCAAAACCCATTCCTTGATCAACAAAAATTAAAACGAAACCAACTAGGTCAAAATTGAAATTAAAACTCAATTCAGAATTACACGCTAAAAGTTCACAAAATGAAAGGTAAATGAATAAGAACCAATTAATGAAACAAATCCAAAATACTATATTCAAAGAATTAATAAAACGAAACAGAAACAGAAGTAACCACGAAAATGAAACCAAAACCGGAATCGAAACTAAAAATCATTACTGATTCAAACAAGTTTTAAGAATTAAAATGTTTTTAAATCAATCATTGTATTTGGAGAGCGCAAATGCAGCTACAACTAAAATACAAATGAATATAAATTAACAAAATAAGACAACCGAATCAAAACAATAATCAAAAGAAAAAAATAATCAATAGAAAAAGAATCCGGCCTGAAAACTTCGTCAGGGGCCACTTTCAAGCAAGGATTCCAAATGAGGGATTTATTCTGTGAGGCATCGGTGGACAATGGTCAAAAGTATTGACACCTCGTGACCCGAAAATGAAGGCAAAAGAGACATACCAATTTAAACAGCAAAAAACAAATATATATATATATATGTTTCATTTGTTGATGTTTTTTAATATTTTGCTTTGTTTTTGTCTTTTGCTGTTTAAATTTGTATGTCTCTTTTGCCTTCATATTCGGGTCACGAGGTGTCAATACTTTTGACCATTGTCCACCGATGCCTCACAGAAAAATCCCTCATTTGGAATCCTTGCTTGAAAGTGGCCCCTGACGAAGTTTTCAGACCGGATTCTTTTTCTATTGATTATTGTTTTGATTCGGTTTTCTTATTTTGTTAATTTATTTATATATATATATATATATAATGCAAGCTAATTTCTCTAGACATTACCATAATTAATCTAAACTCCATCTCTCATTGGAACTGGCTCATTGCATAATGGTAAAATAACAAGCATTATATGGTAAAGGTTTGGAAAAAAAATAAACATTGACCTTCTTAGCCATAAAATAACTTCTTCCTTTATCTTTGGAATTCAAAATATATACATAACACAAATTGATATTGCCAACACTTTTAAATAAACTTAACAAAAGTTGGTGTTGTCACCACTTTTTAAAATATTAATTTAACAAACACATTATTTACAATGAAATACAATACTACTAAACAAATTAAATATACATGAAATAAATAAAACAACAAACGTTGGTGTTGAAACAATTCTGCAGATAAGACATGCCACATTTATGTAAAAATGTGAATTTCAGGGTTTTTAAAATCAAATTTTATCATTCTTGAGATCTATTAATTATTTATATAATATTTCTATAGTATTTTTAATGACCCAAATACTTTTTGCTTTAATTTATTCATTTCATTGCTTTATGAAATTCAGCATGTTCTGTTTCAAACCTATTCCATGTCTTTGAACTGTGTAATTAATATAATTATTTGAAGAATTCTCCTTTTACTGACAGGTAAATGACATTGCATTTCATCCTGTTCATGGCACCTTGGCAACCATAGGATCAGATGGGAGATTCAGTTTCTGGGATAAAGATGCAAGGACAAAATTAAAAACTTCTGAACAAATGGATCAGCCTCTCACTAGATGCTGTTTTAATGCCCGAGGGGAAATATTTGCTTATTCTGTTAGTTATGATTGGTCTAAAGTAAGTTTGATTTTTGTTTTTATTCTATTCATTTCTTTAAAGATTAATTTAATCTAAGCCTAGTTTAAAACTAAATTTATTAAAACCCATAAATATAATTCTTCTAAATAAATGCAAAGCACACTTTTCTTTTTTGCCTGCTTTTCAAAAAAGAAATCCATTTGTAATCATTGTAAAATGTTTTATTAAAATTTATGATTACTTTGTATATATTTTGAAAAATTAGATAGAATAAAAGAATTGACTTTTCTAAAATTTGCCATATCAAATAAAGATATGATTATATTTTATTATTAAACTATACACATTATTTTGTATCTGTAATAAGCTTATTAAAATAATTTTCCATTCTAATTATTATTATTTTAAGGTATAAAATATTTTATAAATTCTCTAAATAATCATTATTACTTGCAAATAGTGAAAGTTTATCAATTTTCTATTCAATTTTTGTTTCTTACATTATAAAACTCATCCTTGGCAATGTTTTACAAAAAATGTGAATGGTATTATTAATGTTTTGTTTCTCCTACATTCTTTAAGGAGGTAGTGAATTAAGCACTGTTTTAATCTTGTCAGTTTCCTCTTGGTATGATACCATTTAGCACTGATTACACTCTCTGTGTATCTAATGACTTCTTTTACCAAATTAAAATCCTATCTATTAATGTAGCAAGATGTTTTTCAAATTAATTTAATATTTTTCCTTCATTTTGCATGGTTTAGTAATAATTGCATTTTCACATCTGAGATACGGTTTACAATTGATAGAAAATTTTAATAAGTGTCTGTATTTGATACAAATAAATTTTTTAAAAATCCTTTAAAAGTGTTTTAGAGCAAATGTTTGTTGTCTAATGCTTATATATTTGTATTTTGTCATTCTCTAAATTATTGACTTTCTTTTTTTTTCTTTTTTTTTTTAGGGACATGAATTTTATAATCCACAGAAGAAAAACTACATCTATTTACATTCATGCTTTGAAGAACTGAAACCCAGAAATAAAAAGTAATTATTATGACCATATATAAGTTTTCATTATATTTCCTAAATATCAATTCAGGTATAGTTCTTCTACAGCTGTACCTTAGAGACTTTTCCTTTATGTATATTTTGATGCTATCTGTGATTGTATATGTAAGACAAATTAATAACTTTAAGCCTACAAGAATATTTTATTTACAATGACTATTTTCAAATAAATAAAATAAATTATATTTTTATGCATGTGATCCTAATGCTTTTGATGTATGTTTACTTTCCATTTTCGTCTTTATTGTTATACTTTTCAAAGTATATGTAAATTGAATTTTCAGATGTAACTTAGTTTAGTAAAAGTTGTTGATAATAACACATAGTATTTTCTTTTTTTAAAAAAAATGTAATGTACTGTAGATTTATTAACATTTTAAGAAATGAGTTGTATTTAATTGTGAAATTTTATGATTAAAAATGTTTTATATTTCTAGTTAATTACAAATTCCGCTTAAGCTGATAAAGTTTCTATTCAAACAGAAGTAATTTAGTAATTCTTCATTTCTATGTGTTTTTGTAACTGTTTCATGAAAATCAGTATCACTTCTTCATCAAGATTCCAGATGTTAATTATTATTTAAATTATATTAAGTTTATGCCATAATACTCATATCTTATTATCAGATTTCTTTGCTTAATCTTCTTGAATGAAGTACTCATTTTCTTTCTGATAATATATGGATAATTAAAGTGTTAAAATGTTTTAAGTATGAACAGTCTAAAGAATGCCTTAAACTAAATGGTTACTTGTTAAAAACATTTTTCTATCAGATAAAGACTTTACTTTTTAGTATACGTATATTCTCTCAATATATTAATTTGTGAATGAGAACAAATGCCTAAAATAAATGCATGCCTTGCATGGAATAAATATTGTGTTAAAATAAATGTTTGTTTGTGTTTGCTTATAATAAATTTTGTTGTTTTTTGCTTTGACATGATCAATTTTTGCTTATCTGCTAGTTTTAATATAAATGCTTCAATTGTATAAATTAAGAATAACAAAATGTTGTAAAAAATTTTAAAAAGGCTAAGAGAAATAATATATGACTAATTATAACTGGTAAATGTGTTGGTAATCAATAAATAAGAAATGTGTGCAATATGATGATGATAAATTTTTTTTAATCATTTTTTTTTAATTTAGAATGAATTCAAGTTAGTTGTAAGATTTATAGCAAGACAGGTATTACTGTAACCATGAAAATAATCTTGCTCTGCTGTAGCTTTAGAACTTAGAAAAAAAATATACAGAAGTCTAAACTTCTAAATATTTTTGTGTCATGAAATTCCCATAAATCTGAAATTTTCTTCATTCAACTAAAATGAAAAGCTAATATTTACAACATCAATAATGTGAAACAGACATTTTTAAAATCAGTTTGTTCATGATATTTGGTTTCATATTTTAAAGTTTTCTTTGTAAAAAGAAAAAAAAACTACTCTAAAGAGTATCCATCCAAGAAAAAGTTATTTTTCTGAATTTGCAAAAACTGATTTGGTTTGTATCTGTAAATAAAAAATAATAACATACATATGATTTATTTGCAGTCCTATAGATTTTTGATACTTTAGAAATGAATGAAAAGTATAAAACATATAATGCTGTAAAAACAAAAATTATAATATTTGCATTAGTTTTCCTTTAAATGACTTGTTGAAAATTGTATATTTGATATGAAGTATTCATTATTCTGATTCTAATTGAAGATCAAATCAAGATAGATTATTTAGCAAAGTAAAACATTCGGCTGTTTGGTGAGGTAAATAAAAAATATCCCCCAACCTGGTGAGTTATAAATATATGCATGTAGTGTGCAGTTTGAAATTATTTTTCTAAGAAGCATTCATGGAATATGAAGTTTGATGATGGAAGTTGTTTACTGACAATTTTAAGCATCATAAGATTGTAACTATTGTACATATACAACGAAATATTTAGATGTATTATAATGAAGTTATAAATTGATCCATTCTAGTAAGATCTATAAAATTATTAAACACAATATAATTGTAAGATAATTGTAAGTTTTTTTTTCTTTGTCTGGAAGGGAAGAGAATTTTCAATATTGAAACTAAAATAATTACTATGATAAAAGATTCTAAAACGAAATATTGTGAGGTATATAAATTTTGATTTATTAAATTATTTTTAATGGCCCATTTTAATGTATAAAATTCATTGTTTTTATAGAACATTTTAATTTATAAAATTCATGTTTTTGTTGAGCCATTCCTATTGATTTCTAAATGTCTGATTAAAATTTTGTTCATACTGATGAAAATTTTATTTTTTTAAATTTTAAAAGTGAAAAAGAAATTTTTCTTGTAAAAATATATTTAAATTATAACTTGCGACATAAATAAAAATGCTAACATCATTTGAAATCTAGATATTGGTTTTAAAAAAATAGTCCTTTTCTTTTTTATATAAGTGAAGTTAGTTATCATTAAGATTTTTTTTTTTTTTAAATGTAAATAATTTTGTAGGGTAAGGGTTTGGTTTGTAAAACAGATGGAATATGAGATATTAATTTCTTATTTTTAACTGATAAACTAATTTTTAAATTAAACCTGTTTTTGGAAAATGAATTTAGAGAATATAAGAAAGAGTTATATTTGTTTAGAAATATATATATTTTTTTAATCTAAAATTTATTTTATTACGCTTGAAATTTCTTCGACTATGCTTATAATGTCTGAATTTTTTAATTATGATATTCTAAATGTATTGCTATTAAACCTAATAAATATCACATTCATGAATAAATAGATCAGAATATATTTTGTGGTAATACGTTGAGGAATTATTTACAGTGCTTTAAAATTCTTTGTACTTAAGTGTTATATTTCCAAACATATTTTTGTGCATGTATATAACTCAGCATGTCTGTTCTAATATCATTAATGTCCTCAATGATTTTGTTGAAAGTTGGTACAATTACTTTTTATTATTAACTAAAAGTACTCTTAAAGTAAATGAACTTTAACTTGATTCAAAGTAGTATGAAACAGAATCATTTAAGTGCATGTAAAAAATTACCTGGATTGCTGGAAATTAGATTTTGTTGGAGGGGGGGGGGGAGATTTAGGAAACTTCATATACATGTTTTCCTTTTACTAACTATTACTATTATATGGGTAAACTAACCTTTAGTCCTGTTAATAGAGGAGCTGTCATGAAATTTGATTTACAATGAGTTGATGAAATTTTATTGTTTTATCTGTCCTTTAAAAAAATTTGAAAAATCTGAATCAAAACTACATATTTATTACTTTTCTCTATCAGGTAGATGGGACTGAATCGTTTAAATTCATATGAAAATGATTTATTGAGTCAAAGCTTTATTTTTAGGATAATATGCTGGATTTAAAAGTGGGATTAAATCGTTCTTGTCATGACAACTATATTTAATACTTTTAATTCGTGTAAAATTAGAATTTGCACAACATTTTAGGAATTAAATATATTAATTTTTTTTAAAAAATATTAATACTATAGTTTTATATTGTTCATTTTCTTGTTATCTATAATTCTTGGTAGTATAAATATTGAGTGTTGGTAGAATTCTTTTTGAAATAAAGTTTTAAATGGAAATTAGAGTTAATAACTATTCATAATTTTTGAAATTAAAAATACTTAAGTCAGTATTTCCTTCATTTGCCAAAAACCCTGGATATGCTTGTTATTAATTAATGTAAATAATTGAAAAAGATTAAGTAGTAACCAGTAATATTTATGATTTTTTTTAGTTGCTTCCATTTTCATACAGTTACATGCCTCATCAAAAATTTAGTACAGAAAACTGTTAGTTGTCATTAGGATGAAAATTCTAGAACACATGCAAAAAAAAAAAAAAAAATCAAACAAGTTATTTGTATTTTCATTGAGGGTCAGTGACCTAAGAAGAAAGAAATATATTGTTGCTAAAATTCCAGAAAGGAAATTATCTGATCCACAAAATGTTAATATAGAACATAAAAGTAATTTTCTCAAGATGCCACATAACAGTGTGAATTTTAAATCTGGAATTAACAAATGGGGAGAACAAAAAGATGATCTCACGGAGAAAGCTTAAACAATGAAGTTTACAGCAATCTGTGTAAAATTGATATAATAAATCTTATTTATTTTGTATAAGATGTCAAACAGTACAGCTGAACTTCAATATCAAACATTTTAAATATAAAAGATTTGCACTCTGTATTGTGTTTATAAAAAATTATGAATAATTATTTATTGAAAATTAACTATCAAAAAAAAAATCCTCATGACATTGATTTTTGCACAATGATATATGTTTAGCATAGGGAGATACAATAAATTTATATACTCTTTTGTATAAAATGCAAAATATGTCATCACTGTACAGTTATTTCTTTCTTTCTCAAAAATTTAAGTATTGGTAGAGGTACCAAATGCCACCTTGAAATAAATTTTGAGCTATATTGTATTGTTTAAAAATGTCAGTTTTTATTTATTTAGTTATTTTTTTAAATTGTAAACTTTAGGCTTTTGTTAAGAGTATATGAAATACTCTAAATGAGACTTAGATATATGTTTTCTAGAAACTGTCATAGTTCTACATCTCCCACTCATGAAAAAACCTATAACATTCCTTGAATTTAAATCTTGTATGTATATATATATTTCAGAATTAAATTTTACCATATTTTAGATGTTTGGTGTATAGGCTAAGTCTGACTCTGTTACCTTAAAATATAATAGTTATTATGTATTTTTTTTTCTTTCTTATTCTTATCATTGTTCATTATTTTATTTTAAAAATCTTTCTTTTGGCATTGCTTTTTCCTTTGAAAACAATCTATTTATGCATTGGCTTTTTTTTTTTAATGGAAGGTTGTTGTTCTTTTCCACAAGAAAAAAAATGTATTGCTTTTTGTGTGTGTGTGTAAAATCAATAAATGATAAAGCATATTTGAAATATCCTTTTTTTATATTTGTTACAGCTAAAAAAGGCTTATGGAACTCTGTATAAACAGATCATGACTGAAGAATTTGGCATTTAAGGAATGGGTGTAATCTACTTTTCGTGCCATTGTATTATAATTGTTCATCAATCATAAATCCAAATCATTAAAATTTCTTTTCAACATGTAAATTTATTCTCTTAGATAGGACACACAGGTAAGGTAGAGCCTGTAATCAGAAATGTGACAAAAGAAAATGTACTTTCATTGCATAGATTTTGTGTTCACTTTGAACTATGTTTATTGAAAAATGTTGTCGAGAGTTTTGTTTTTCCTGCTACTGTAAATATATTAAAGATTGTTTTTTACCATTTTAATAAAAACATAATTTCTTTTTGTAAAATATCTAAAACTAAACATATTTAGAAATTTTGATATTTATTAATAAATTTTCCAACCAAAAATTGAATGAATAAAATTTTTTTTCATTATTCAAAAGCAGCGCATTAAAAATGCTGATTAATAAAGTTTTTGTGAAGTGAGAAATGCTGTAAATATATAAATTTGTCTTTTAAATAAATCTTCAGTTAAAGAATTGTTTATTTATTAGACCAAAGGATTAAATGGCTTTTGTACATTTTGTTTAGAGGTAAGAATTCTCGAGTCTTTTTCTAGAATTACAAAAAAAAGATAGAGAGAGAGAATGTTAATGTTCAATCAGATAGTTTTCATTTTTTAAATGTTTATTAATTTTAAATAAGATGAGAAGCCATTTTCACTTAACTGATTTTCCAATACATTTATTTAAAATAACAGTCAGATAATCATCATCAAATAATCATAACATTTATTGAATGTGTTATTTTGTATACAAAGAAGTCGTATGAATGATTCCACTTGCATTCACACAGACTGTTTACTCTTTTAAGTAAATCGATCTTTTCAGAAGTTTCAGTCTTTGTGAAAAACTATTTGTGCCTCTCGGAAATTTTTCACAGTTCCATTCATTTTTTGTCATGTGCTATTACGTGTTGGGAAATGAAATAGTTGAACTTTGTTAAAGCATCATCTATTCCAAACAAAATGAGCAATAAAATTTTTACTGCCAAAGAATCAGTAAAATTTGTCAATATTAGTTTTATGTGTTTTCTTTTCAAAAGAATCTTCCCATAAATGAAGATTTATAAATTTCATGTAATGGTATATTTACATTCATATGATACATTTAGTAATATAATGCTTTAAACCAAATCGAAATAAATTTTAACTATACATTCGTTTATGTAATTGCATAGCTCATTTAATTTTTATGTTATTTTCAACTGCAACTATATATATTTTTATTTTATTATAAATAGATTTTGCCTCATTTTGATTTTATTGTGAAATTCTATGAAGTTTCCTGGGATCTTTTTTCATGTTTTTTGTTTGTTCTTGTTGACTGAAATGTTGTATTTCTATGATAATAACGTGCATTTTATGTGTATTAGCATTTTTGAAGTTAATCCATTTCATGTCACTGAAATAAAATATTATTTCTGTAACTTTTTCATTTCTCATGCTGAAATTTTTTTCCCTTCTCTCTCCTCTTCCATTTTATTCTCACATCATCTCTTCCATATTCAGGTCATTCATTTATTTTAATGTCTGTTAATGAATTAAATTCTAATTGAACAAATTTTATTTCCAAATCTTAAATTTAAAATATTGTACCTATATCTATGCATATACATATTAATTTTATAATAGTTGCTCTAGCTAACTTTCAATATGTATTTTATTTTCAAAAATAATTTGACTTCAAATGCAAGATGATTTTATAATTTATTTTTTTTTAATCTTTTTAGAAAGATGGCATTGTCATATTGTGATTTCCCTTTTTCACCACTTTTGAATAAATAATACTACTATTAAAACTTCCTATACTAGTGATAGCTTGTGTGGTACAAGACTAACAATTCATACTTGTTTGATAGCTTGTGTGATACATTGGATAGATGTATGCTGATTATTTTTATATTATGTAAATGGGAATCCATGATTGTTGTTTGTTAAGACTCTACTTGTTACCATCTTACTCAGGTGACCAAAATAACCTTTTCTGGAAATTTCTGCTTTTATTTGCATTAATATATGATTCTAAAATGGTGATGTTTCTGCATATTGTATAAATGTTGTATGCCATTAATTCACTAGAAAATTTAAAACTAAATGAGCTGGCCAAAGCAGATTAGTCTTTTAAATATTGTTGTGTTGTTGCAGAACACAATAAGTAATAAATTATGACTAATTGCACACACTTAACATCGTTTATTCAAATGTGCATTCCATATTTTAAATGTTACAATAGCATATTGCGTAATCAATTACTTAGTCATTTTGATAATTTTATTGCGTCTGCATATTCTATAGGCTTTGAAAAGGTAAGAGTGAATTGACTGAACAAAATTAATTTTATCAAGATCATATAGGGGAAAATCTCTAAAACATGGTAGCATTGAGATACATTGGGTAGTACCTGACCAAAATAGAATTAAGTTACACTGAAATGGCATGTTATTTAATAATATGATCTCTTCATTTATTGTTCCTGTATTTGCTTCAGAGATTTATTAAATTGAATTTTTTGCAATTACTCACCCATTCTAATTGAGATAATTTGTGCTCTTCTGCTAACAATATACTCAGTGTATTCAGCTTGTGCACTATATCAACATTCATATTTATTTTTGTACAATAGCGTGTACACATGAATTCTTAAGTTCTAATGTTTGACTAGTTTTGATATGTTTGGTCTACACTAAAAACTTTTAGGGATCCTTTTGAGCCATTCAATCGCATAAAGCAATGCAATGAAAACATGATTCACCAGGACATATGCTTGTGTGAGGAATTTTTCAAGTAGAGTGAAACAATTTCTTGAATCTTCGAATCTGGCCTAAGGTTGTGATTATGATGAAGTGGATAACAACGACACCAATGAGCATGTCACAGCAAAAAGTTGGAGGAAATTCTATCAGAAGCAGAAGAAATAATAGATGCAACAATCTTTTTTAATGAAGTAAAGGAGGTGCTGAAAGCATCAAAAATCATTTTGTCTTATTTTGATCCCTGATAAGACATTAACTATGCATGCTCTAAATTAATTCAATAATAATAATAATACTGTCTTTATATAAATAATACATTATTATAAATCTGTGTGAATGTGGTGGTCTTTTTTTTTAATGGAACTTGTTGCTGCATTTTACATGGATTCTTATGGGGGGGGGTGGAATGTTTCACATTAAACACGATCCGAATTATTCTATTAAGCGAATTTCCACTATATTAATTTTTAGAATAAGTAGTATTAAAATTTAATGGTTAGTCAAACTGGCAGTGAAATAAAAGCTTATTTTTGCCTGCATAGTATTTGCAATAGCTGTATGTATTAAACGCTAACGTACGTGGCACAGAAATCGTTCTTATTGATTACTTAATTATTGTTGATTGCCAACACTTAAATGTAAACGAATTACCGTACGGATACTGCAGAGTGCTTGATTGAACTTTTTTACAATTCCGCTTGATTTATCTATTCGGCTAGTTAATTAATGAAACTGCAAGGTATTATTTAAAGAAGGCTCGAAAGAGAGCTCAACGAAACCTCTACTCGGCCAGGTGAAAGAAGATGCAAAAGAAATTAAGATAATTCTAAAAAGACGGCGAACAGAAAATGTAATCGAGTGTAAAATGGCTGAAATGTCACCAAATGAGCTGTAACTTGTCTATGGAAATCGATATTTATATCTTCCTAAATAATTATCTCACGAAAATTTTTTTGTATTATCTGAAAATTTAAAAAATTACCTTTTCAATTGTATCATTTCATTTCTGCTTATTACCGCAACTTTTTTTGTTTTGTTTTTAGCGATGGAGAATAACACAAAATTTCATCAATTAAAAAAATTAATAATTATTAAAGCATTCTAAATATTTGATGAAATAATATGAATACATATCAATGATTTACTAAACTCGAAGT
Organism: Argiope trifasciata; assembly: GCA_026543055.1. Taxonomy (NCBI): domain Eukaryota; kingdom Metazoa; phylum Arthropoda; class Arachnida; order Araneae; family Araneidae; genus Argiope; species Argiope trifasciata. The sequence continues at coordinate 382,621 of JAPMOQ010029355.1, read as the reverse complement.
TTAAACTGCAGCAAAATTAAATAGGAAAGAGATAACATTTGCAAAGCTCCATTAGACAGTTATTCTAAAATAATAATAATAATTTCTTGCTGTTACCAACGCCAAAATAGAATGTACTTTAGCTGTAAGAACTGTTGCCAACGCCACAGGTAGCCCCTCACCAGCGACAGCGAGATTTTATGAGTACCGCCGATTGAGTCGAACACGCCGGCCGGAGCGGGTAACAGTCTTTGACAACTCTGCTGGTGCACTTTGCTGAGCCGGAGACTTTGAAGTTGAATTTCGAGTGTCGTCGCAATCGTGCAAAATATAAGCAGGTTTCACACGGTCTGTGAGGCCTTTTCCATGCTTGTCGATTTTGAAGCTTTTCTCTGTCCTATGGAGAACACGAAACTGGCCCTCATAAGGAGGTTGGAGACTTTTCCTGAGCGCATCCGTCCGGAGGAATACATGATTGCATGTACCAAGATCTTTGCTGACAAACACTGTTTGCGGACCGTGGAGCTGCGGTTTAGGAAGCAATAGTCGCTGCGTTATTTCTCTCAGTTTCCCTACAAAGGTAGATGGATCAGGACTGACCACAGTTGGACTTAAAAATTATCCTGGAAGTCGAATAGGAGCACTATATAATATCTCTGCAGTGGTCGCTTCCAGATCTTCCTTCCATGTTGCTCTGAATCCCAAGACGATTGTCGGCAGTGCTAAGGAACATTGCACTTTTCCATGGGCCATGATAGCTGCTTTTAGTTGGCGGTGGAATCTTTCTGCTTGTCCATTCGCAGCTGGATGGTATGGTGTTGTGCGCTGCCGAGCAGTACCCAGGAATTTGGTTAGCGCTTGAAAAAGTGAAGACTCAAATTGCGTACCTTGGTCCGTTATTAATCTGAGTGGCGATCTAAATCGAGCAATCCATCCCGTATAAAAAGCTCTTGCTATCGTGTTAGCTGATATATCCACCAAAGGGAATGCTTCTGGCCATTTAGAAAAACGATCGACGCAGGTAAGGCAATATCTAAAGCCTTCAGAAGGGGGGGAGAGGTCAATGTGAACGTGCTCGAACCTGGCACTAAGAGGTACAAAACCACCAAGTTTGCTTCTAGTATGTCGTGACACTTTTGCTTGTTGACACTGTAAACACGTACGTGCCCACAATGTCACATCAACTCCAATGGAAGGCCAAACATATCTTTCGCTGATCATCTTTACTGATATGACAGTGCATGTAGATGCCTAAAAATCTCACGCCTAAAGTTATAGGGCACGAATGGACGGATACGACCAAGCGACACATCACAATGCAAGGTTACTGGAGGTTCACCTACAGGAAGAGGTTGCAGTACCAGTGGAGTTGCATTTGAAGACAAAATCTCTTGTAATTCGAGATCCGTCTGTTGCACCACAGCCATCTTTTGAAAATCATTTGCAGTTGGTATTTCAATTGTAAAGATGTTTATCCTTGGAAACGCATCTGCAACCACATTGTCAGCCCCTTTAAAGTGACGGGTGTCAGTTGTGAATTGGCCAAGGAAAACTAGTTGCCTTAGCTGTCGAGGTGAGCATTTGTCTTTTTTTTTTTTTTTTTTGCTAAAAGTCAAACGTCAATGGTTTGTGGTCTGTAAATAGGATGAAATTTCGACCTTCCACCATGTGACGAAAATATTTAATAGCCACATGAGCTGTTAGAAGCTCTGTCGTACGCACTGTATTTCTGTTGGGCAGGAGACAGTGAATTGGAATAAAATGCAAGTGGTTGCCAACCAGTATTAACCTTCTGTTGGAGAGCAGCACCCACGGCATTGTCCGAGGCATCCACTACTATAGCGAGAGTGGCGTTAGCAGAAGGGTGGAACAACACCGTAGCTTCCACTAAGTAACGTTTACATTTTTCAAATGCACTTCTGGCTTCCTCTGTCCAGAGGATAGGTGTTTTATCATTCTTCTTGACCCCTTTTAAGTAAGCATTCAGAACCATCTGCGTTCTAGCTACATGTGGCCCGAACCGTCTATAGAAATTAATGAGTGCCAGGAATCTTCTGAGCTCTTTCACAGTATTTGGTTCAGGGAATTCCGTAATAGCTAATACTTTTTCTGGTAACGGAATAATGCCATCAGTTGTGATAATGTGGTTCAGAAATTTCAAGGATGATTTTCCCAGGACACATTTGGACACCAAACTCCTCTAAGCTCCGGAATACTTTCTTCAGGTATTCCAAATGCTGGCTGTTACTTTCTGATGCAACCAGGACGTTGTCGAAATATGGAACGCAAAAGTCCATTCCTCTCAAAACATGATGAATGAATCTTTGGAATGTGGCTGCAGCGTTGGGAAGTCCAAATGACATATAAAGAAATGCAAAAAAGTCCAAAGGGCGTAGTAACGGCGTGTCTTCGGAACGTACTCTTCTTGCACTGGAATCTGATGACAAGCCTTTGCAAGGTCCAGTGTTGAGAAAATCTTCCCTTCGAGCACCTGCAAGCAGTCTTGGATATGTGGCACTGGATAGCTATCTGGGACTGTCACGCTATTCAGCTTCCTGAAATCTCCACATGGACGCCAATCTCCATTGCCTTTTGGAACATTGTGAAGAGGCGAGGCCCAGCAGCTTTTCGAAGGTCTACAAACCCCTGTTGCCACCAGAAATTCAAACTCTTGCTTTGCGGCCTTTAGTTTGTCAGGCGGGAGTCTTCGTGGTCTTCAGAATAGTGGGGGTCCCGTGGTTTGAATGCAGTGTTCGACTTCGTGTTTAGCCTGGTGCGTCAAACTGGCTTCAGTGAGAGAAGGAAACTCAGACAACAGCTGATGGAACTCTGTATCCCCTTTGATTATTTTGATGACAGCACTCTGACCACCTCTCACTATTCCTCTTGACTGAAGTTTTGTAAGAGGGTCGATTAAGCATCCTTGACAAACGTCAACTAACAGTCCAAAGTGGCGCAAGAAATCAGCCTTGATTATCGATTTCGAGATCGACATCAGCAATAATAAACGGCCACTGGAACACTCTACGTAGGCCCAGGTCAAGTGATTACAGCTGCTGACCGAAAATCGCAGTGGCGGTTCCATTTGCTGCGCATAGCGTGAGCGAAACTGGCTGGGAATATTTTAGTGCAGATGAGCGAGGAATGACTGAGACGTCAGCGCTGGTATCAATCAGATATCTTGAGTTCGTAGATTTATCGGAAAGATACAATCGGTTAATCTCAGCTGTGCCGCCACCCGCTGGCTCGAGTGACGGCCGTTCTAGTTTCCCGGATGAAAGGAGCATGGCTTAGTGCATTTCATCGCACGTTCCTTGAAATGTCGGTGGTACCAACAGTGTTCGTGATTTCTGGAGTTTCTGCTGACCGGTCGGCGACGGAAGCGACCACGGGAAGTAGAATGTTCACGTGTTTCCAAGCGAGACTGACGAGACGAAATATCCATAAGCATGGTTTTCAGCTCCGTGTCTCCCTGTTCAACTACTTGAATCGATGGTGCACAACAAGTAGCTGCCTTAATTCCCTCCGCCATCTCAGCTAACTTTCCCACTCCATCATTAGATATAGCAAGAATCTGCTGTACATTAGTTGGAAGATGCTGCAGAAAAAGGGATTTAAGCACATTATCGGAAATTCGTTTTCCAGCCTTGCTTCTCATCCCCAATAAAAGACATGAGGGCTTACGATCCCAAAGCTGCACTCCAGAGATGAGATCTTGGAGGCGTTGTTCTTCACTGTCGGCGTATTGAGAACATAGCCGGGTTCTGACTGCAGTGTATGGATTTTCTGCCGGTGGTTTTAAAATGAGATCACCCACAATAGCTAGTTCTTCGGGCTGTAAAGCGGAGACAACATGGTGAAATTTCATAATCTCCATGGTGATTTCAGCTAGCATAAATTGGCTTTCCATCTGGCCGAACCAAATCTCTGATAACCCGAGTATTACAGTAACCCGAGCTATGTTGGCAAAGGTTTCGCTTTCTTCTTAAGGCATTATAAATTTCAAAAAAATATAAAAATAAGCAAAATTATTTTTACACAAGATGTAGCAAGCACTATTAATAAGTCCTATGTCTGCAGAAAGTTCTTTCGGTGAAGTAATTGACGGATGCAAACAGATTGAAGTTCGCGTATTCGAAGTCCAAAGGTCACAAGTTTAGCGATGGAGAATAACACACAACTTCATTCATTAAAAAAATAAATGTTTAATTAATAATTACTAAAGCACGCTAAATATTTGATGAATACATATTAATGATTTACTAAACTAGAAGTTTAAACTGCTGCTAAATTAAATAGGAAAAAAGATAGCACTTGCAAAGTTCCATTAGTCAGTTATTCTAAAATAATAATAATTTCTTGTTTCCAACACCAAAAGTAGAATGTATTTGAGCTGTAAGAACTCCTGTTGCCAACGCCACATGTTTTTACTTTTCGTTTGACAATACAATGTTTTTGAAACGAATATTTCAAACTAAATGAAGTTCAAATTTTTCCATCTAAATATTCATTTCCTAAAAAATAAAATCAAAAAAAACTGGGGGAAGGGAGGGGGGACATAACACCAAAGTCTGATTTTCACTTTTGTTTTTATTTCGTAATAGCCGCCTTCGGCGACCAGTTGGTTCGCCATGAGTAATGGGTTCTAAAATTTTCAATTAAATCACATATTCATTAGCCTTGAAGTAACTCAGGGCATTGATTGGCCTGAAATTAATATTTTCTTTAAGATGATGGACTGAAAGTTCTAAAAGAACGCGTTTTCCTAATAATATTTTTTTTAATTTTATAAATCAGTCAGTTTTAATAATTGATTTAGAAGACTGATTGATGTAGCAACTTTTATTTAAAATTTTAATAAAAATATTTTGTAAAATATGGCTCACAGAGCAAAGTATGAAGAAATCTAAAACTCATTATTCATAAATGCATTGTTTGACTCTAACTACATAAAATGTAATTATTCATTTAGATCAAATTAATAGTATTAAACAATATATATGCCTATTAATAATATTTTACAAATTGGCCATTGGAAAGGAATTCGAATGCATATCCTGTATAAATAAAGATAATTTATTCAATTAATGATTTAAATATTGTAAAAGATCATAGAATCCTTGCATTTTTTAAAGAAAATATCACATTTTATATATATTTTTTTAATCCAGTCACGTGCTAAAAAGTTGCATTTCATCAGATTTAATTTGCAGTAATAGTTTTTTTTAAATTTGAACTTCCGTCGAAATGATGGCAACATGGTGATAAAACCTAATTTTTTCATTTGACGTGCTCTTGCAGATTTTATGGAAACCTTAGTTTTGCATTTATTTCTTTAGAAACTATCACATTTTATAATGAAAAAAAATATTGAATTATTGATACAGATATTGCAAACGATTATAGAAATATGCCATTAAGTCGGGATTCCAATGCATATCCTGTCAAAATTCGATCAGGTTCACCGTAAAGAAGATTTATTGAATTAATTATTTAGATATTTCGAGAACCGGACACCACAGGGATATGAAGATCGATGGAGAGGGCATGAAGATCTATAGAAGTTGTGATCATTGTCCTGATACACAGCTTATGTCTACTCACATCTACGAGTGTCCGGCTATGAGCGCCAGCCTGAGAAAGATTGGTGTACTGCCAACTATGATAGATCCGTATGGAGACAACATCAAGCAAGTCGCAGAAGAAATTTTCAAAATTCATGGACATATTTAGTTTCAACTCTCATGGACACGACAAAAAAAAAAAATTAGATATTTCAAACGATCATAGAATCCTTTGCTTTGCATTTATTTTTTTAGAAAATATCACATTTTATATTTATTTTATTTTATCCAGTCACGTGCTAAAAGTTGCATTTCTTTTGATTTCTTTTGCGATGATAGTTTTTTTTATTCGAACTTCCGGCATTCTTTTATTTTATCCAGTCACGTGATAAAAACATGGTTAAAATATTTCTTTAAAAATTCGTTAAAAATAGGAGCTTACGTTATAAATTAAAAAAAAAAACTGATACCGTTGAAAAGCTAATTTTTTTATCTTTAGATTGATATAAAAATCATGTTTGTGCAATAATAATTTCGGATGTGCAATTTCGGAAGTTATAGCTTAAAAACGTCAAAATTTCGCTTAAATTTTAATTAATTCGAATTCTAATTAAAAATTCGAAAAAAGGGGCTCCGAGGTGCAAATCCCAGCCCTCCAAGGTATACATGTACCAAATTTGGTAGCTGTAGGTCCAACGGTCTGGCCTGTAGAGCGCCAACACACACATTGAGCTTTATTATAAGTATAGATTGCATTCACTTTTTAATTTGAAGTTAACTGATTCAATTACATTCATGTTTTTATTTTTTATCAAATAATATGATTTTTTTTAAAGTTACATTCTATATAAATAACTGTCAATCTTGACCAACAAATTAATCATCAAAAGTGGCTAGTTCAAAATAATTAACAATAAAAATAATTTCCTATTGAAGTAGAAATAAGCTTCCCTTTCTGTGTTCTTTATTTACATGATTCAGAAACACTATCAAATTAATAACAATAAAATAAAAAAGATGCAATGATATTTATTCATTTGACATCACTATGCATACTATCCAATCGTATATTCCCATACACTATGCTGCGATATCATGTCTTTACAGAAAAGCACATTTGCGTCTCGCGTTTGATCCAATCACAGCAAAAAATTATACCAATTTTCCGCAAAACTTCCTCCAAACTTGTAACGCCAGAAAACGCAGAGCATGACAATGACATAAACTTACGAAATGCTAACCTTTGGCGGGAATTTATAATTTTCACTGAATATAACACGTCATTCTTGGCGAGAGTTATGGACATCAAATCCTTTCATGTGTTCATGTGGTTAACAGTATCTGTAGAATCTAATTTCTATTTTAGACGCATTTCCCCTGAGTGACTGAAACAAAAATTTGACACAAAACTATACTTGAAGTCAAAAAATCCTATACCAAATTTGATACATTTAAGCCATTGCGATTTTGAGTTATCACGTTTACATGTTTCTATAAGTACAAGCCAACTGCCTGTTGACTTCCTGTTGGATTTGGCTCAAAATTTGATAGATATCTGCACTAAATGTTAAATCGGTGTGTCGAATGTTATCCATCTTGCTGTTTTCATATTGTAATTACTGTGTTAGCTTATACTAGAACAGCTGGGCGGACAGACTTCTTCGGAATAGATTTTGCTCGAAATTTGAAAATTTGGTGTAAAGATTGTATGCCAAATTTCATCCATCTAGCTCAAAGCGTGTTTTGAGTTATCTTTGTCGCAGACAGATAGATGGACATTTTCCAAAAATATATTTCTCGAACTCAGGGAGGTTAAAACATGATAGAGATTAGTCAAAATCTGGAGTTAGATTTTTTTTGACGATTACTGTTGCGACTCGAAACATCATTTTCGTTTTCGCAATCAGTTTATTTTGCACAAGACGGAGAGTTTCATGAAGTTATTTACTTAATGATGGTAGAAACGTATCAGAGTATTTACAGATGAAGTAAACAAATTGATCAAATGATCAATCCTTCATAAAGATGAAATAACATAACAGATAAAATTCCGTATTTCAGGCAATCACGTCATATTCTTAAATCAGAAGCGGATTGCCAGATTCCAAGATGCAAAAGAAATAGGAAATATAAAACTTATTAGGAGTGGCAAAAATTACTATACTTTCTCTATATTACGTATACGAGAAAGTAAAAATGGCAATGAATGAATGAAATGCACTAGTTTGTTCTTATCATAATTCAACAAAAAATATTTTGGATGATCCGAAATCAGTTGTCAGGAACATACATATTTTCATCAAGTGAAATGTTCTAGTGAAATGAAAGAGGAAAATTCTATCTTTAAACTATATTAATTCTACACATAATGTCCCAATTAAGTTTATTTTCATTTTTAGTGGCAATCACTCTCAAAAGTACACAAAATATTTGGTACTTTTTTATTAATGGTAAAGGATTAGGGGTAATTTTAATGTCTTTAATTTTCATCGGCAACATTAATAATGTTCATATCTTTCTTCTCGTAAGTAAGAAGCGCCCTCATAGGATTGAAATACTATTTGGTTTTGCTGTTACATTTGGCTCTTTAACCCTTAATACATAAGTACCAAATGACTTATTGGGTCGATCCTATTTTAGCCCACCTCTGACGCCAATTTAAAAACTCGCCAAATTATCAGCGATAATGATTTTAAAATGGCAACCCTGACATAATCTGAAGAGAAATGCGGCAACCATACGGTTTAAATCAACCTCTTAACCTTTTAATTCAAATACTTTTGATTTGGCGAGGTTTTGAAAAATTGGCGACATTTTGAAAAAGTCGCCAGAGGTGGGCTAAAATAGGATTTTACCGACTTATTTCGTATCAGAATCCTATCTTGTCGCGCTTCATATCCTCTAAAACTCCCAATAACAATCTCAATTATTGAAGACTAATACAAATTAAAAATAAATGGTATTCAGATCATATACTACCAAGAATTTTCACTGCTGTTAATGGAATGATTTTTAAAGAATCTGGAAGACAATACATACAAGCTTCACTTCAAAATAATGGTCTAGTTTAAAAATTGAATTCTTTTCTTACTAAAGGTTTTTGATATATAAATAGATTTTTAAAGTATAAAAAAGTAAAATAACATAGAAAAACAGGCATGCGCCATTATAAAGAAGAAAAATAAAACAAATAAAAGATTACTTTTGCGATTAGTTGTCAGTTTGTTTGTTTTTTAATGTCACTAGCATATACAGTTGAAAGATTTTCCAGCATCTCTTCTAAAACGTATTGTTTCAGGAACAGAGTTGATAAATTCATCTTCTTTTTCCAAAGAAAGTGCCATTTTGGCAACCATTTGGAATGCATCATCAATATTAGTTCCGTCTTTGGCACTAGTTTGAAAACAGGGTACTGTATAATCGCATAAAAGCAATTCTTGAATTTTATCTTTGCAACAAATTCTGCTTCCGAGATCGATTTTATTTCCAATTACAACAAATGGAAAGTTTCTTGGATCTCTTGGTGCTCCATGTATGAGAAATTCATCTTTCCACACCTCTAAAGAATGATATGAGGCTGGCGAAGAAACATCGTAAACTAAAACAACGCAGTCTGCTCCTCTGTAAAATGCTATCCCCAAAGACTGGAAGCGTTCTTGACCTACTGTATCCCATATTTGTAAAGTAACAATCTTACCATCCACGGTTACATCCTTTGTATAAAAGTCAGCTCCAATCGTTGCTTTATAGGCATCGCTAAATTTTCTGTGGACATACTGATTCATTAGGGAAGTCTTTCCAACACCACTATCTCCCAAAAGAATTACTTTTAATAACGGTCGTTTTCTTATATCCATTTAGTCGCAAAATAAGTCAATAAATGTGCTAATGTGAACAATTTTACAATTTAAATAAAAGCAACATCGATTATTCAGTTATTTTCTCATTCTTCGTTTGCTATAAAAATTTAATAACGTCAATGTAATCATTTTTTGTATTAGATGTGAGCTCCCAAAAGTTGAGCTACATCTAACTTTCGCAAGGAATATTTATTTGTGAATAGCAAATAATCAAACTAAAATGTTGCAAAAATTAAAACAACTAAATGGTTTGAATATGAAAAAAAAAAAAAAAAAAAAAAAAAAAAAAAAAAAAAATTGAAATGAAGGTGAGCTTTAACAGCAATGTTAAAGCTCGCCAAGCACATGAAATTACCAAATTATCACCTTGTTAGAAAACCCAACGGCTAACTCACTTTGAAATTTTTCTAATGGATTTTAAATTTCAAATTAAAAGTCTACCATTGAATGAAATTAATAACTAATTTAAGAAATGCATTCGGAATTTTTTTCCTGTTAATATTATTATTACTACTGATGTATCCAAAACTCTCCAGCACACTTCAATTGCTGGTTTTTCTTCTATCCAAAAATTCATGTTTCGTGTCCATCTTATCAATTCCATTTTTACTTCAGAAAGTTTAGCCATTGCTCAAGCACTCGCTGTTCTTGTTGTTCCCGGAAAAAAAATTGCCCGTTTCTTACAGATAGCTACCCTGCGCTTACATCGTTAAAAAATATTTCCATTCAGTAGCCAAAAATTATTCAATGTATAGCATCCAAAGTTAAGACTTTAACCAAACTAAATTTTTAAAAAATCCTTCCTATGGATACCTGGTCATTCGAATATAATTTGGAATGAGTTTGCTGATCGCTTAACCAAAGAAGTTATCGAAAATACACTTTGTATTGAATTGATCTCTTCTGAAGAAATTATTACAAGCCTCAAAAAAGAGACGCAACAGATCACAATCAATAATTATAGAAACAGTAACTATTTTATTTCTTTAGGTGACATCCTCAGCATTCAGACATTGTCTTCCCGGTCCAAAAATCGAAGGGAAGATGTAGTCTTGGCCAGACTAATCAGCAAAACAATTATAACATCAGGACGCATATTCCCAATCATTATCCTATTTCATGCAAGGGAAATCAAGCAATATCATTGGTTCCCACCGCCGCCCACTTTGTGACGAGAGTGGGACGTCGTTTGCTTACGCTCAGATTTCTCTTGGATTTGATGCCTCTTATAACAATATTGCATAAACTGAATGAATCCAATTTAATTACTGGCAATATTGTTACATATCTTAGTTACGCATGAATTGGTATTTGCCAACAATATTTTTCATTTAATAATATTCCAAAGTTTTCTGTTATTTAAGTAAGGAAGCATTTTACCGTGTCACAAATTTACAAAATATTACCTAAATTTAAATCGAAATCGTGTCTATGCATGTCTATACCACACTTCTCCTGTCTTGATCAATTTTAACCAACTTTACATACTAATTCTTTATGACAGAGAAAAAAAACTCATTTTTCCCCCAAAATACAAATATTTAATTAATTAGCAATTAACCGAAAATTTGTCGCTTTTCATAAATAATCGGAAAAGAATTATCTTACAAGAAATATTTTAATATTCTAAATTTCAGAATTTTAAATATTAAATTCATTTCTGTGCGATATTTTCTTCAATCGTAATTTTAAAAAAAATTTAACGTGGACTATTTCAAAGTATGAGTCGGTAAGATGGCGAAAAAATAATGTTGTTCGATTTGCCTCCATACATGAAATAGGACAGGGAATAGAAATATTCCACTAGAATTGTTTTCACTTTTATGATCCTGTGCTTGCTGCGAGATTCTGACTCGCAGCGTTGGTGGTAGAAGCCGTGTAAAGGCTTTATCGCACGGCAAAACGTCGGCACTTTCGGTCAGCTAACGACAACGAAAGTGACATCACTTGTGTGACGTCACTTCAAAGTTTCACATGATTGATTGAATTTCGTTTGGGGACAATGTTTCAGACGACATTTTCTATATGGTTAGAAAAAGTTGCCGATTATGAAATTGCTCGACCGGTTTGAGGGTAGAAACGGAAAAGGGCTGACGAAATTTCACCGTGTGATAAGGCCTTAACAAGACTATTAAACAAAAGTGTACACTCGGGTCCCGAGGTTATCTGGCTTATGAACTTACCGCCACAATCTCCTTCGTCACGACAGTAATAGCATTAATGATACGAGTATATAATTATCTCATGCAAAAAATATACGTATTATAGAGACAAGTTATAGACTTTCTTACATTTAGATAAACAAAATATTTTCTTCAAAAATGTTCTGGGTAAAATAACTGCTAATAAGACCAATCTGCAAGTTTCTCTTCAAGCTATGAAGCATTTCAATAACTAGTAACTTTTTTTACCTAATTCTGCTGTGATTTTTTATTATCATTCCGAGTTACGGGAACCCTCTGTTTTATTGTACTTCTTTCCATGGAACTCCCGAATATGTACTAAATAGCATCAGCGGAACATATCTTACTTCTTTCAAGTTTCACATGATATTATGATAAGACTGAAGAATTATAATTCAGAACACTCTCATTTTACCTAATAATATGAACCTGCTAGGAGTACTCTCAGAAATTTTCTCGCAAGCATTCTAATGCATTTATTTATGTATTAATTTCTTGCTATAAATCAAGAAGAATCCAAGTTGCTATCGTTGGTAATAATAGCTGGAGGGTGTTGAATGCAGAAGTGTCAGAAAACTGAATGTGTATTTGAATGTCTTTTTGTAACCAATTAAAATCAACATTTGAAACAAAACCACAGTTGTAGTTACAAAATAACATGCTAAGTTTTATTTTTAAAGCCCTGGTCCAACACAGATATCGTTGCAAATTTGCACCTGAACCATAGTAGGACCAAATTTGTCTGTAGACTTCCACCAGGAGCTTCCCATAAACTGTCGGTAAAATGAACAACAGAAAACCACTAATGAGGGGAGAGGTCAAAATATGTCATACTGAAGGCAGGCACGGGTCTTAAGGCATTGCATTTTTGAACTGTGGCGTTTACATGCTCATAAAAATCGATACATTGTCAATTTCTTGAAGATTTCGTTTAAAGCGTGATACATGTATCAAATTTTATCCAACCAGAACTTTTCATTTTGTAGTTATATTATCTTATAGTCAGACATTCATACTTTTGAATAGTTCATTCTAAATATGACAATAATTTACAAAATTATAACATAGATCATATAATCAAATTTCATTTGTCATTTAAAACATTTGTTACTTATGGTGGTAATAGTAGATGGACAGACAGATATATTTCCGAAATTGAGTTTTTGACAAGGGGAGACCTAAAATGTAGATTCATCAGAATTTTAATTTTTTTTTCCAGGGTTCAAATTTTAATGATTACAATATTTAGTAAATGAGAAAATTAGAGTTAACTATTGAATTATAAGCATAAGAATGTTTTCAACATATGAGAAAATATATCTTAATTCTGATGATACGAGTATAAGACAGTCATAACAGATTTCAAGATGTGAAAATGAATTAGTGATGTTTATATTTTGAAAATATCAAAACTATTGCAATTAGAAGTAACTGCTTCAAAAAAAAAAAAAAAAAAAAAAAAAATTAAGTACATGAATTTTTTTTTTCATAAGTGAAATTTTAAGGTCTTTGTATGAAATGAAGAAGTTAAACAATTCTTCAAAATCATATTCTAATCTAAACTAATAATGAATAAATATTTTTAAGGACAAGCAATCTTAAAGAGTTGATTCATTATTCTGTGATTATTAATCAATGTTCTAATTTTATCATGAAATTTGTATGCCCTTCTTAAAAACATATTTGGATTATGAAAGAACTTAATTATGTATATTGTATTTATGTTTGTGAAAGTCTATGTGGAATCCATTATACTTTCAGATTATAGGTATTTTTATTGATTCTATACTGAGAGCAAATTTCACATGCTATGTATTAAAGTACTCTACAGAAGAAGTAAGTCATAATTTAAAAAGTTTATTAAAACACACAATACAATACATTCAAAAACAAGCATACATCCTAATGTCAGGATTCAGTATAAGGCATCAGCTCCCTAGTCACCATCTAAATTTAAAAATTCATAAAATGTTTGTTTAAAAACTACAAACTAAATTAAAAATTTGGAAAACTAAGAATTTAATACAAAATATTTAAAATAAATCATGAAATGAGTAAAGTCATAATAAAAGACATTATATGTTCAACTTTTATTTAATCACCATCTCTTAAAAATATAAATACAGGATGGTCTATTAGAATTATAGTTTTCAAGAAAAAATGTTCCATTAAGGTTATAGCAAAACTCAATTAATACTTTAGAAGTTATTATAAAAAGACTAAATATATGGTCCATGGGAAATGATTTTTAAAAACAATAACTTTATTTAACTTTTAATAAAAACTTTAATATTATAGAAATGATCAATATGATTTGCAATCAATGCAACACATTTTTTATGTACATTATGATCTTTTTTCACTAAGATGGTTTCTATATAAATCAGCATTTTCCTCAGTTGAATTAAATGATAAATTGTGAAGTAAGATTTATTTTTATATTGTAAATTGAATACAACTAAAACTTCTTTCATTTTATTTATAAGCACTAATTTCATTCCTCTGCCTAGATTTCAATAGCTTGAAAGAAAACCTAAGAGAATATTATCTAGATATTTTTGTGAAGCTTTTATATTTTTCTGATAAAAATGAAATCAAATTAAATTGAATAAACTATATAAATTATGATCACGTAATTAATCATTAAACTGGACAGTTACCTTAAATGATAATTCAGAATAAACACACATGGAAGGCTCCATTAGAATACTCAATATAATAGCTAGGCGAGATTATTACAGGGATTAATTTAAATAACACTTTAAAATCAGAAGTATTCAATTTTATTGAAACTTATCTACAGAACCTTAAACCTTGAAATGCTGTTTTGAAGAACTATTTGGATAAACAAATAACACATTCATATTAGCTCTACAAATACATGGAAAGTTATATAGATTTTCTATGGTATTAATATTTGAAATCTGGTTTATTAAATAACCCTTTTAAATGAAAATAAGATTAATCACTATTGAAATTTCCACATCTTTTTAATAAATGTGTAAATGGCAAAAACATGATGCTATTACATATAATGTTCAATTAACTTTCATTAGCCGAGTACTAATTACTCCTGAAATAAACCTTCATAAGAAATTATCTAACATAATTTATGAAAAAAAATCAAGATCACTTTTTAATTTCAATCTGTATATAAGCAGATTAAAGTATTATAAGAGGAAAATTTTTAAACAGCCAAGAGTAAATGTGTAAATACATATATAATGGTAATACGCTGACTATTAAGTCCATTTTAAATTAGGCATCCATAAAGTTCTAAAACAGATATTAATTTATAATTAAAAAAATAAAGCATAGAATAATTTTTGAATTATAAAAGTTGTAACATAGAGGATTTTTACTATATTCTAAAACATTCTGAGTGCAAAATAATTTTAAAAAATTATAATGGTACTGAGACAACATTAAAAAAAATACATTAATATATCCAAGGAAAGAAAATTTAATTTCAACCTTCATTCTTGTAATTTTTAATTAATGCTCCATTTGTAAAAATTATTTTTTTATATGGCAACAAAAGGACCATCTTCAAATTTCTCAATATAAATTTTTCAAATTAAATGACACTTGACAATTATATTTATTCTGACATGCATATATTCTGGGATTCGTTAACTCTCCTTATATCAAAAGATTCAAGAAGAACATTTTAAGAGAAAAAGAAGCAAACCTTTGGGACCTTAAGCAAAATACAAGATTGAAGTCTCGTTAGCTGTGTTTAGAGCTATTTTAATTCTCAAAAATAAATAGATACAAAGAATAGCAGATCACAAGCATTTATAAAAGTACTTTATTAAAGATATATAGGGTTTGAATAAAAATTACTTAAAATTTTATTTAAAAAAATAAAAAAAATAGTTTAAACACATTAAAATTATGTTAAATATGTATAGTTACAAGGGAAAAAAAATGGTATAATTCATTAAAAGAAACTGTACACAATATAATCTGAAAACATAAGTTTATATAAGTCTTTTATGCCAAAAGAGAAAGACATTTTTTCATGTTTATGAAATAAATAAAAAATCCTCTGTGTTTGTCAGATTGAAGTTAAAGAAAATATTTTGTTTCTTCAATGCTTTTAATCATATGCTGCAATAATATTTTATAACAAATTATGAAACTATTTGTTTATTCAACCCAATAAAAAAAAAATAAGTGATATGTAAAGATAAAAATACAATGCTACATAGTTCATAATTTCTTTTCAAAAAAAAAAAAAAAAAAAAAAAAAAAAAAAAAATCTTAGCGATGCAGTAAAAGCCAATTCATAGAATATGCACAATTTCATGGAATTATATCACTAGCAAGTACAGACTTTTTAAAGTATTGGATTAATATAACAGTTATAAGAAATTAATCATTTCAATCCAAAATTTTCTTTTACAAAATACTGATTATACATGCTCTAAATTTACAAATGTATCAATCTGTTTTAAGTACATCATAACCATGTAGTGTTACAATGCAATTTTTTTTTACCCTTCTGTACATTGATTATGAATTGACTTTTACTTTCATTAAAACTGTATAATAATAAAAAATTCTGTCTCTTTAGATAAGACAATTATTTAGCAAAAATTTATAAAGCATATTATATATGTTCACAAAGGTTTTAACAGATAATCCATTGATTTTCATATAACTGAATAAAAATAACAAGAAATATAATGGAAAGAAATAAGCTACTTATCTTACTTCCTTTTTTACTGGAGAATACTGCAGTATAAATCGTCAAAATAAAATTTCTAGTTTAAAACTTCTAGGATTAAAAGAAAAAAAATGTTAAGTAATCTATCATTGTAAAAATTATGAAATATAGATTAATATAAAATGCTTCACATTTCTTTGCAAATAGTTAATTTAACAAGTATAACATCGATTTAGTAAATATGAAAACAAACCAAAAATAATAATAAATATAAGACCACAAAAATAAAAAAATACTTTCAAGTTTCACACTGAAAATTTCAGCTGTTTCATTTAATAAACAAAAATACTTATGTGACAGTAAAAATTACTATGTTAATTAATGATTAATTCCCCTATAAAGGCACATTGAAGATAATGTGCATTTATAAGGAAACAGGAGAAACTAAATTGACATGTGTTAAACAATGCAGAATATTTGTTAAACATAAGATAGTTCAGAAACTAAAAGTAGTATTTAAAACCATAAACAAGACTATATACATAGGAAAAATATAAAATACTATTATTCAAAAAAACTTTTTAAACTAAAATGTTGAAAGTAACATGAAATCATCCCTTTAAGATAAATTAAGAATAATAAAAACCATTTCAAATAATGCAGCCATTATCTTTAGAAATTAACAAGAACAGCATCATATTTCTAATTATTAATAAATTTGAAAGAAAAAAATCCCTATTCATGTTTCAATAGAGCCGAAATTATCTATTTGAACTTTGAGATGCTTCAGTTATTCTTAAAAAGAAGCCTCACTATTAAAAAAACGATTAATTTACATTTTATTTTCAATTTCCAATTAATGTCTCTGAATTGAATTTATTTAGCTCCAGCACACAAATACATTTGTGTAAGAAATATTGAGATAAAAATGGAGTTCAGCAAAGGATTAAAAAAAAATTAAAAAAAAAAAAAACCTGTAGAAGTGAAGTTTTTATTTTAAAATTAATCTGAAATGCCTCTAAAAATTCTTTATTTGCTTCCAATTAAAAAAATAAGGCTTTCATTTATGTGCATGTACTTTATAAAATCTACCAAAAATATGCATACAAATCAATGTAATTTTTTTTTTTTTTTTTTTTTTTTTTTTGTAAAATTACTTGTAAGATTAGACTTGAGAGCAGACAGATTATATAATTAATCCAACCTTTAACCTTTTTAGTCATTTCTTTGATTTAAATAAAAAAAATTTTCAAACTTACAAAACTCCTAAAAGATAATTAATACTTGAATTATTTGCTATTATTTTAGAGTTAATGAAGAGATGAATTTATTATGAAAGCAGAACAAAGCAAAATTATACTCTTTTAAAAATTTTATCAGAATAAAAACTGCATCAATACATAAAGCATAAATAATATAATTAAATTCCTCATATAATTAGCTAACACATAATATAACTGAAGAAATGCCAGCTTTCTCCAAGTAGAAAAAAGTAAAGCATCTAGTTCACATATTGAAAACAATATCAAACAGATATAAATAATAATAATACTTACCAACTCCAGAACTTGAGCTAGAATCCTCTAGAACCATTTCAGCACTTTTTTTCTGCTTCCTTCTTCGACGCCTAGTTCTAAATTTACCCAACTCAGGATCAGGGCACTCTTCATAAGTTATTCGTTTTGAACGATGTCTTTTGTTTTCTAAAAGAATGTAGATATCATACAAAGATTTTCAATCAGGAATTTTAAAAGCATCTATTGAAAAATGAGAAGAAATAGTTAAAATCATTTCCTCTCTTTCCACCTTAGTTCTAAAAAATATTTGGATACAGTTTCACATTTCTTTACTAAAATCCAACTGTATACAAGCAATGTTCACTATCAAGCTTTTACAAAGAAATAAAAGAAACTATATAAAAACATGAAAGTAAATTCTTGCATTAAAATTTTTTTGAACAAAATTTTGGTTAATTTGTCAACAATAAGCTATATTCTTACAACAATTCATGGATTAATTGATCATTTTTGTAACAATAAAATACTGATTTTGAAACTTTGAGTGTACAACAATTGTGATATGAATTTATTATATTTATATGAAAGATAGTGATGAGATTGACTAACTCGCCACAATACCAAATAAAAATTTGCTTTAATATTAGAATTTCTGGAATGTAACATTTAAGAATAATTACCATTTTGTGCAGAAGAACTGTCTTCCTCTATTGATATAGTTTTTATAGGAGTACCTTGAAAAGAGTTTAAAATGTTAGTACAGAAAAGAAGTTATTTCAAATAATTAACATTGCAAAAAACAGGCCTCACTATTTATTGAGCTTTTTTTATTTAAACTGGATTTTAGTTTTCTTTCTGGGTTGTTTGATGTACTTGGTTGATTGATTGTAGTCAATGATCTCCTTGGAGGTCCTCGCCGTTTCCCTATAAATATTTATACCATTTAAAAAAGAGACGATTTTAAAAGTTTTAAAATACAAAAATAGTTGTAATTTATTCAAAAAAAAAAAAAAAAAAAAAGCAAAAGTCATCATAAGATTTAAGGGTAAAGCCAAATATATTAATTTTAATATACAAAAGAAAGAGTACATATTAATTTTTTCTTAAAATTGAGATGAAATATAAGAAAAAAGAATTTTAGGCATAATTTAAATTTTGTGTCTAATCCACCTATTCATCACTAGGAGTATACCTACTTTTATCATTATCTAACATAAAATATGGTATGAATTGTGATGCAGTAAATATTGATACTCAATTGTCTCATTTCTCAATTTCCATTATTGCTTATTTTTGTTTGCTTTTCATTTTAGGTACTTGCTTTAAGCACATTATTTTGGAGCAATTTATTCTCTATAACATAAACATAACAATAAATTTCTATTTAAACATAATACAAGAATTATGTATTTTCAGATTATAATTTCAAGTGATTTTTTTTAATACTTCATTTACTATAAATGTCCTAAATTTCTTCTAGAAATAAAGGTAAAGTAATTTTTGTAATAATTTTTCATACCTTTATATATTAATTTTAAAATTCTAGAGGCTAATGAACTTCCAACACATTTAATTGGCAAAAACTATTAAATATTATTCAATGTTAAATATATTTTATAGGACATATCCAATTAAATTAAATAATTATTACAATAATTAATAATCAAAATAATTATTATTGTCATTAAAAATATTTTTAAATTAGGAATTCACAACCAAATGTTGCCATCATTTTCCAAATATTTTGTTTTGTTTAATTCTTTCTAGATAAATTTAAATTTGGTTAGGTATTTCAAATTTCACTATCTTTATACATTGCCAAGCATGAAACTAAATTAGTTTTAAATTCAATTTAAACATAAGCTTCATTTTTAGAAAATTTTTGTTGTAATATTTTTTTTTAATCCCTAATAAGTTTTAATTTACAGTAAAATTATTTTTAAATCAATTTTTACTGTCAAAACTGATATATTTAATCTTTGCATTGTTGTTCTAGGCAACCAAGAGGACAAAGTCTACAATCCATTTTACACATATTCTTATAAAACAAACTTCAGATTTAAATGCAACTCCTTTTAGTACGGAATACAAATATTATGTCCAACTTAAAGAAAATACACCACTAATAATTCAATATGGCCAAAATTTGAAGAGTGAGTGCACCATACAGAAGGAGTGTGTGTGAAAAACTTTCATTAAAATTTCTACTGTTAAGTTTCAAATTCTGCACTAAAAATATGAAAAAATCTTAAAGACAACAAAAGCAAAATTGAAAAATTCATCAAACTATGTGCGATCTGTTTATACATCAGGAATTTAAAAAAATACATTATTTTCTGAAAGATTTCAGACACTGTTATTGTTTGGAGACTGTCATACTCCTCACAATAATACACTTAAAGGTGATTAGTACCAGCATTTAATATGCAACACAGTATAATAATAAAAAAGCTTAAACCTCAACCATAAAATCTTTCTTACACATATAACATATGCTACTCATAATTAGTAACAAGCACATGAACTTCACTTTTTGTGAATGCTTTTTTAGTGAATAGAAAAAAATTTCCCTTCTGTTTTAAGAGGCATAGGAATGGATAACAGAAAGGGAAAAAAAAATCACCTCTTTCTAAACTATTGACCATTAGAGACTCTTAGAAAATCCAACTCCTTTTAAAATTAGTACAAATGCTGAATTAGTCTTGACCAAATCAACAATATTTATTAAACTTCTGATAATGACAGAATTTCATGATTGAAAACAATCAGGCATGTCAATATTTTATGATTGGATTTCAAAGGCATTTTTCTATTTATCAGCATTTTTTAAAACTTTTTAATCTACATGTTCTTTTGTTGTGTATACTTTTAAATTTTCAAAAAGGAACAATTTTTCTATTTTTTATCTCTAAAAAAATGCTTAAAATTTCATAGTACAATTTTTTTCTCCAATTATTTTATTTTAAATAGAAGATAAAATATCTTTAATGATCAAATTTTATTACTCTGATTTACTTGTTTTATTTTTTTTTTCAAATTTTTGCATAATTTAAGTAATTTTACCCTTTTATCTACATGTGTTTTTTTAGTTTTCAAACATTCCGAATTCTGAATTGATTTAAAAATTATGTGCTGTATTGATAATTTTCAATCCTTTAATGTGTTTTATAAAATCCTTTTTATTTCATGTCCTTCCTTAATCTTAATTTTTCATATTTTACTTTTCAGTTTTTTTTTTTTTCATTTTATTTCAGATGTGATAATATACAAAATATTAAGAGAATAGTTAGGAGTAATAGATACACAATTAGATAGATTTGAATGTTTGCTATTTTTTTGGTTGAGTTTACATTCATGATAAAATATAATGATATATTTATCTTTTATTTGATTGTATTATTTCATAATGGGGCAGAAATTAAAAGTCTTTTTCTAAAATTTTCAATTTATAGCGTCATTCTTCTGCATTAAAACATATTCAAAAATATTTTTATTCATGTTTCGTTTATTTTGAAATTACTATTTTTAAAATAATCAATTACATGAAATCCTCTTTAATTTTAACTGTATAATCTACGTCAGGTTGAGAACTGATCACACTCAATTCACTCAGGTTAATGAAGGAACCAGAGCCGGCTATCTAGGGGGTGCAACGGGTGTTATGCATCTGGGTCACGTGATACAGAGGGGCCCCACCATGCTTAAGAATTAATATATTGTTCTAAACGAGTGGTGGTGAAACTTTTTTTAAGACGGGCCATTTGTAACAACTAGACGATCATAACGGGCCCAAGAATAATGCTTAATCGTTAAAAAATTTATGTGTTCTATAAACATATACATATATTATTACATACACTTATTATTTTAATAGTAAAAAAGCAAAAGGTAAGAAAATTATAAGCATAAAATATAAAATGAATTTAGTGTAGTTCTTGATCTGAAGTATTATCACTTTACTTTCTGGTGTCATTACTGGTTGGTGGTGCATGAGAAAAATGAAATTGAGACTGTTTTATCAAAATTTCATCATAGTCCGGTTCCATTTGCGAAGCAGAAATTCTTAAAACTGATGAAAGGTGCTCATCTGTAATTCTGTTTCTTAAAGAAGTTTTCCTAAGCTTCATTGTTGAAAAGATTTGTTCGCATATATAAGATGAGCCGAACATTGTCATTATCTTCATTGCATGAGTAATTAGATTTGGGAAATTATCTGGACTTAAATTTTTATAAAATTCTAGTAATGGTACTGTATGAAAAGTTTGTTTCAGGAGAGTATTACAGTTCAGTTCTATTAACTCAAGTTGAAATTTTGCATCAACTTCTTTTAATTAACATTGAATGGGGTCGCAAAAATACTATGGTTCCCTTTTTCTAAAGTCCTGAAATCTCCTTTCAAATTCTGAAGATAGTTTTCTCAAATTAATTTCGTATTTTTTAATTTTATTGTTTGATATAGTGAATTTTAAAGATTTTATTTTAGGAAATGAGAAAAATCAGATTTAGAGATCTGATTAGCAAATAATAATAACTGCAATTTGAAACTCTTTTGGTATTGCCAAATATCGTGAAGAAACTGATTTTTCCCTTGCAATTTGAGATTAAGTTGATTCATGTGTACGAGGAGGTCTGTGAAAAAAGCGAAATCAGAAAGCCACGTTTCGTTTTCTAAGACATCAAATTGATTATAAATGTCTTTATCAAGAAGAAAATTCACTTTATTTATACCTACCTGCAAGGATTGTTCGGGAATTGGAGTTTTGCGGTTCTTTCGGAAAAACAGAACAATGAATCGAAAATGCGAGAGTGTCTGGAAGTTTCGAGCGAAGAGGAGCCAGCTGTTTGGGTCGGATGGATTTGACCAGAATACTATTGTGTTTTGAATATCGCCGCAGGTAGTTTTTATGCGGGTCGTCACATTACGAAGTAAGAATGCGTTCAAACATTCTCATGACGGCACTCTTAAACGGGCCGGATTAAACCTTTCCGCGGGCCGGACTTGGCCCGCGGGCCGTAGTTTCCCCATCATTGTTCTAAACAATAATAGGTTTTACACGTACTGAAAGTATACAAGTTTGATCCAACTTGGCTGGTTGAGCGTGGACGCTGTAATAAGGCAATGATACCTATTAAAAAAGATGGGTGGGTGGGGAATTGATTTATGAATAAAGAAATCCATTTCAGACATGTTTAGACATACTGGAACAGCTTCCGAGTGCTGAGGCTGGGTCCAAAAGGATTTGTAAATCATCAGCTGTATACTTGTTTTCTACATTTAAAGCAATATTTTTTGTGCATTCAGTATTTTTTATGTATGTTTGTAATATTCAGTTACTCAAACTAAAAGAAAAGTAATAAATTAAAGGATCAACTTCTAGCAATGCATATTGCATTACTGCTTCACCGGCCATGACCGGAATGAAAAGAATTAAGGAAAAAGTTTTAATTTATCAGTCATCGAATTTGGATATATATACGAAGTTCATAACATATATTATAGTCTTGTGCAAAATATTGTTAATATAAGGTAAATAGATTTACAATCACGTACCCACCTATAAGTTAATAGCTTATAGTAAAGCATTAAATAATTTAATAATTCATGCTATAATCTGATTAATACTGTCAGATATAGCAATGTCCACACCAAGGAAATATCCTACTGAGGGCAAAAAAAAAAAAAAAAAAAAAAAAAAATAATAATAATTTCATGATATATAAGTGGCTATATTAACTGGATAAAGCTGTCTGGTAATCCAGGATCATAAATGCTATAATTGTCATATTAAATCGTTTGTTACTTGGAAGGAATGATTAAAGTGGTTAAATTGATGTTTGATTATCGATAAAACAAATAAAGTTAATATAAGTAAGGAAATGGCCCGACTCAAATTACTGTTTCAAAGAATTGTACATGCTATTCTATTTTTAGCATGTAATAATCTTCCATTTCAAGGAACCTATGAAATAATAAGGAAGTCTAATAATGGAATTTTTTTTCAGTTTAATCAATTTAATAAGTAAATACGATCCTTGCTGATTGATCACATAAAGAAAATAATAAATTCTAAAAATAGAACTGCGCATCATTTAGCACATAGGTCACAAGAACAAATTATTGCTACATTAGGAAATGAAGTCCTTAACAAAATTAAACATAATATAAAAGCAACCATTTACTATTAGATCCAAATAGATTACACTCCTGATATTTCCTATAAGGAGCAAACTTCAATCATTATTAGATATATGAATTCTGAAGAGAAGAGATTAACTATAAATGAGTCATTTATAGGGTTTATTTAATTAACTGATATGAGACTTGCAAGACTCTATTGGACAGATTAAATGAACTTGATTAAGATATTGTGAAATGTAGAAGGCAAGCATACGACAACAGTAGCAACATGAAAGGGGAATATAAAGGTGTACAGTCTAAAATACTTATACTAAATTTCATCTACCTTGCTTATCACATTCCTTTAATTTCTTAATTTGTGATGCTGCTTTCAGCAGTATATATCGTAGAATTTTTTGGGGGGTATTGCAAGGTTGATATTGCTTATTTTCCACATCTATAAAAAGATGGGATATTCTACAAAGGCATTTAAAACATTACTCTTAAACCATTATGCAGTACTCGCTGGGAAGCCAAAATAGATTCGGCTAGAGCTGTGTACACATAGTTTCAACAAACTTGTAATGCTCCAGAAGAATTTATTAATGTAAGTAACGATAATACAGTGGTATTAGAAGCTAAAAGTTTATTAGATGCAATACAAGAAATGCCACTTATTTTATGTTTAATAGTATGGTATTCATTGTTGTCCAAAATTAATACTATCAATAAACTATTTTAAGCAAAAACAATTGCTCTTGATTTAACTTTGAATTTAGTCAATAAAATTAAAACTGAAATTCAAAATTTAAGAACAAAATAAAATACATTTTTAAACTAAGCAAAATTGTCAGCACGTAATTCGAACATTCCAGAAAATTTTTCTGTAAAAAGAATTATATTCTGAATAAACAGAAGACGAAGTAATAAAAAACCCGGTACAGGAATTTAGGTATTTTTTCAACACAGTAATTGATACTGTTATTGTACAAATGGAAAATAGATTTGAAAGTAAACCAAATATTATTTCTGATTTTAAATTAGAAAAAACTTTTAGGAAAACATGAGTTCCAAAAACAAAGTTTTATAACAAAGATGTAGATGAAAGCCTGATCCACGAAATTTGTTTCCTATGAGATTTAATTTTGAACGAAAGAGATGTAAATAACATACAAGGCATATTGTGTTGGGAATAAGTCAAAATTCTCCTATTTATATCGGCAGCATCCACAATCGGGTTCAAATTTTTCGAATCCAGCTAATTTGATGCAGTCGCACAACAGCACAAATCTAAATCAATATGCAAATAAGATGACTCTTATTTGCATATCATTGAAGAACAGGAATTTTTGTTTATCGCCGTACATGTAAATAAGAAGTTAAATGTTAGATAAAAAGATCGACTGAACTTTTAAGATGTTGTTGTCATTGTATGTATTTCAAGTAGATGTGCGTCATTCGATAAGTATGTTTTTACTTTTCGTTCTGGTTACGAGATGTAACCACGTTTAAATAAATTTTAAGTTATTCTCTAATCATCATTGCGTGGTTCTCTCTCTTAATAGATAAATGCAATTTACTAATTAGGCCTAATTTATCTTAAAGATATTGCAGTTCATACTAAATAGTAATTATAATGGGTTATTCCTAAATGTATTAAAACTTTTCTTTACATTGCCAGTTACTATAGCAAGTGCTGAGCACTCTTTCAACAAATTAAAATTAATAAAGAATTATCTTCGCTCAAGTATGTGCTCAGAAAGCTTAAATGCACATGCTATATAAAGTACCAAAAAATAAATCGCAAAAAATTATAATTTTTCTGAAGTAATTAAATATGCATTAATATGTGCTGGATTCTTTAAAAAAAATCAAATCAAAAAATCAATTAAAAAAAATTGGAATCAACCAACACCATTTCTTTATATATGTAACAGCACTATGCCTGTTTTAAACATTCTAGTTGAATGTCCCCCCCCACCACATCCACACACAGAAATCTCACTCGATTTCGTTTCCAAAACTTCAGATTAACCTTTTTAGTTCATATATATATAATAAAAGTATCCTTTTTAGTATTGCTTCATATTTTACATCATTGTTGCCCTTTTTCATTTTTTTAACACTTTTAGACATTTGGATTTTGTCAACATACTATATTTTGATTTTATTATAAATTGATACAAATATTTTAATTCCATGAATGCTTAGTCAAAAGAAGGTTTCTGCCATAAAACACTCATACTCAACTGTAATCTATCTACTGCTAAAATTCTAATGCATATTTAAATTGGCAATAACCATTTTAAAATAAGAACAAAA
Organism: Argiope trifasciata; assembly: GCA_026543055.1. NCBI lineage: Eukaryota > Metazoa > Arthropoda > Arachnida > Araneae > Araneidae > Argiope > Argiope trifasciata. Next base: position 356,406 of record JAPMOQ010029355.1, on the reverse strand, counting down.
TTTTATTTTATTCATAAACAGAATTAATTTTTTAAGACATTGGATTTAAAATCTTGATTTTTTAAAAATTAAAACTACTTAACTTTATGTATTAAAATATTAATAGTTGATTAAAAAAATAATTGATAGAAACCAATGTTTTCTAAATCAGAGATAAAATTTAAAAAAAAAAAAACTCTATATTACTCAATGAACAATATCATAAATTTTTAAATATATTTCTTATATATTGATACATTTTATTGAAAAGGATTCAACACAATTATTTGTTAATTATTTCTAATGAAAGAAAAAACAATTTTTATACAAAAAACTTAATTTATCTTGAGTTATTCTGATTAATCAATATGTTGAGAAATGTTATTTATAGTCTATAATGGCAATAAATAAATAACAAAATCGCAATCTATTGAGAAATATTGATATATGTTGGACAACATATGATAATAAAGTTCTGTCATTTCCCATATTTATTCTTTATCATTTTCTGTTTTATTGCAAAAAGAAATTCACTGTAATGCATTCATAACAAACTTTACTTACCTTGATATGAGCATGAACTGGACTCATCAGGTACTACACCACTGTTGTCTTGAAAAGAATCTAAAACATAACGAATCAGTTATATATATAAACAAGAAATAATATACACATCTAAAATTAAAATACAATTCATTTATAAAAACAGAAAGCATAGAATTGAAATGCAATTTGTTAAAATTATAATTTCTATAGATATAATTGAAAATTTTATAAATATGGTACTAAACATTCATAATCAACTCTTTATACTCATAGAAAATGTTAACACACTTAAGATTTAAAGGCTACTTTCATTGTACAGAATCTGTATGCAAAGAAATTATTTTTGCTTTAACTAAATATTTCATTTTACTTTGCTTTCTTAAAAAAATTACAGAGCATATTTTTCAATGCTCTTCAACATGGAAAAACTGACACACAGTATTATTCATTTAATAACCTATTTTTCACGTTCTACAAAGAAAAACATAAATAAAAATAAAATTGAATATCTAATATTTTTACAGCAATGAGGATAAACAATTCAGATATGATAAATGTCAAAGATCAGCAGATTCAATTGGTCATCTTATATATAAAATTTAACATAATTAGATTCGAAGAAATTCCAGTCATTATAACTATGAAATCCAAATTAAAGTTGCTACTCTCATTCTCATCTGGCTATTATTTCAATTTGACTAATGTTACACTCTTCTTGTAACCGTACCAAATTCAAAATTTTTTATGTAAATATTTGCGATTAAAAGAGTTTTCTCATAATACACCACAATAATTACTGAAGATTTTTTTTTTTTTACACTTCTCTTACATCGGATTTATTATTTTGATTAAATTTACCTACTTAATCATGACGTGTGAATGATAACTTTTTTTAAAAGCATTGCCAGAAAACAGATTTCATTCTAGACTATTATCTATACATATAATAAAGCTAAATGTGTGTGTGTGTGTTGGCGCTCTACAGGTCAGATCGTTGGACCTACAGCTACCAAATTTGGTACATGTATACCTTGGAGGCTGGGAATGTGCAGCTCGGAGCCCTTTTTTCGAATTTTAAATTAGAATTCAAATGAAAATTTAAGCGAAATTTCGACGTTTTTCTGCTATAACTTCCGAAAATATTATCGCACAAACATGATTTTTACATCCATTTAAAGATAAAAAATTAGCTTTCTAATGATATCAGTGTTTTTAATGTATAACTTAAGTCTCTATTTTTAACGAATTTTTAAATATTTTAACCATGTTTTTTTTTTTTGCACGTGACTGTATAAAATAAAAGATAACAATGACGAAAGTTCAAATTAAAAAAAAAAAAAAAATACTATCATCTTAAATCAAGTCTTAGCACGTGGATAAAATAAAAGAAACATAAAATGTGATATTTTCTAAAAAAATAAATGCAAAGCAATGGTTTCTATAATCGTTTGCAATATCTAAATCAGTTATTCAACAAATCTTCTTTATTTATGGTAAACCTGATTGAATTTAGACAGGATATGCTTTGAAATCCCGACTTAATGGCATATTTCTAAAATCGACTTAATGGCATATTTCTATAATCGTTTGCAATATCTCTATCATTAATTCAATAATTTTTTTCCATTATAAAATGTGATAGTTTCTAAAAAAATAAATGCAAATCCAAGGTTTCTGTAATCGTTTGCAACATCTAAATCATTTATTCAATTTTTTTTTTCCTTTTCCACTTTCTTTAAAAAACATATTTAATATTTTGTCAACATCACGGAAAAAAATATTTTTAATTTCAGGCCAATCAATGCCCGGAATTATGTGACTTAATGAATGTTTATTATGAATATGTGACTTAAATGAAAATTTTAGAACGCATTACTCATGGCGAACCAGCTGGTCGCCAAAGGCGGCTAGTATTTGATAAAATTACATCTATGGATTAACAGACTGAAAACAAGGAAGTTCATAGTGAACAAAGCCACTTATGTCAATTATTCATTCTACTACATTTTGATTCCACATCAATCCTTTTCTTTTCTGCCTCTCAAAAATCATGATTTATCATTTGTAGATTTTACAACCACCGTAGTCAAGGAGAAATAAGCAGGATCTTAATCATCCCCACTTTGGAGAAGTACATTATCACCTCAAAACAATTCTGCTACTTGAAAACTGGAATGAGTTACTTTAATCAGGCAATCATCTTGTAAGGTCAAAGACTCTCCTAAAACAAAGAAAAAGTTCCAAGCAGTATTTGGTCACTGACAGTTGGGAGGAATAAGAGGTAAGAGAGCACATGATATGCAATTCCCACAAAAAAAGAAATTGGAAAAAAAAAAGCACATAAAGACATTTAAAATAGAAATACAAAACAAATATGTCTAAAAAAATGGAACATATACATATAACAACAGTGATTGTAATAATAAAATAGATGGACAGATGATTTCGTTCACATTTAAAGACAAGTTTTCCACCACTGCAATGACAATCTAGATAAGGAGGTTGCTTTGACATAGTCACATTGAATCTTTGCAAGGCTAAGGACTATTGTGTAAGAAGCCATTACACAAAGAGTCATCTGCTGGTGAGATATATTGGAGGGTTTAACTCGAAGATAACTTGAATGCATGCATGAAATATCTAAACATAAAAGAGTTGCTTGAGTTCACTGGCTGAAAAAGCAATTCATTTCTTCATCTCATCCATCTGAGCTAAACATGCACTAAGTTGTTGCTGCTAAGGCATCTGTATATAATTGAAATGATCTGTCTTGTGGTGTATAAAAAGACATCATGGATAATTCTTCTTTCAAAGTTGAGAAAACCTGTCATCATTCTTGAAATGTTGTAGATTTTTTTTTTTTTTTTTTGTCAGCTGGATTAGTGATAACACTAATAAAGAGAAATTTGAGATATCTACAATAGTTTGCAAGCTCTAAAAAGCTATACATTTCCTTCTTACCAACAATGGGGCCAAGAAATTTTATTTCTTTCTACGTTTCTAAACTTTTCAAGTTTACTATAAATTAAAATTTCAGATGTGAAAAATGGCAACATCATCTATGTCCTGTAACAACTTCAAGGCTTTGAAAGAATCTTATATCTATGCTTCACTGAAATGTGCTTCTTGCATTTTTTTCATCTTTAAAGGCATTTCACTTCCATTGGCACAATAGTAGATGCAAGACAAAAGCAATACTATTTTCCATTCAACCTTCATAGGGACTTGCAAGCCTCCCTGCGATGAATATAAAATTAGCTTCATTGGATCAGCATCAGGAATTACATATTTATTCAGCTGACAGTAGTCAAAACATAGCTTGACACTTTCTCTTTTCTTAATGACACATACCGGTGGAAGTGTCCTGTAAAATGCATTGAAAATTATAAATTTTTAAAATAATATTAGGTATAAAAAATTGCTAATTAAGGAACATTGTTGAATATTTTCAGAATTTTTATTCTTTACCTTCACTTTTTGAAACTGCTGAAAAATGGTACTTTTTAGAAGAAGTTACAAACATTTCCTCATAATAATTTAAAGGTAATTATTTCAAGTTATGTGGGTGTTTTGTTAACCAATTAGTTTTTATTTTAAACTAATTAAGTCAAAAAAAAAAAAAGCAAAGTTTCTTATAATTATCAATAAATACATGCATCACTTTGCTGGTTTCTGATAACCATAAAAAACTCAATGCATGAATATTCATAACGAGTTTCCTCTATGCACATCCTAACCATCTAATTTTGGGATGCTAATTATATCTATTAATTTTATTTGATTTATAATCTGCATTACTGTCAAAGACTGTCTTATTGACAATTTTAGTATTGGTTGAAATGTGAAGTTGATTTTTTTCACACTTCAAATTTACAAATGATGATGACCATTGCAATCTTTTTGTCCTAACAGAATGGATTTTATTAATACATATTTTTTTTAACATGTGAGTAAATATGGTAATAAGTATATTTGATACTAGCCGCCTTTGGCGACCAGCTGGTTCGTAATGCGTTCTAAAATTTTCAATTAAATCACATAATCATTAGCCTTCAAGTAATTCCGGGCATTGATTGGCCCGAAATTAATATTTTCTTTAAGACGATGGACGGAAAGTTCTAAAAGAACACGTTTTCCTAATAATATTCTTTAATTTTATAAATCATTCATTTTAATTATCGGTTATGCTTCCAAGATATTAAAAATGTTGTTTTTTCGGTGAAGTTGCCAAAATATTAAATGTTTTTTTTTAAAGAAAGCGAAAAAAATTATTGAATTAATGATACAGATATTGCAAACAATTATAGAAATATGTCATTAAATCGGGATTTCAATGCATATCTTGTCTAAATTCAATAAGGTTTTGCGTAAATAAAGAAGATTTGTTGAATTAATTATTTAGATATTGCAAACAATTATAGAAACCTTTGTTTTACATTTATTTTTTTAGAAAATATCACATTTTATGTTTCTTTTATTTTATCCACGTGCTAAGACTTGATTTAAGATGATAGTTTTTTTTTTTTTAATTTGAACTTCCATCATTGTTCTCTTTTATTTTATCCAGTCACGTGCTCAAAAAAAACATAGTTAAAATTTTTCTTTAAAAATTCGTTAAAAATAGAAGCTTAAATTATACATTAAAACATTGATACCATAAGAAAGCTAATTTTTTAATCTTTAAATTGATGTAAAAATCATGTTAGTGCGAAAATATTTTCGGAAGTTATAACGGAAAAACGTCGAAATTTCGCTTAATTCAAATTCTAATCAAAAATTCGAAAAAAGGGCTCGGAGAGTGCACATTCCCGACATCCAATGTATACATGTACCAAATTCGGTAGCTGTAGGTCCAACAGTTTGGCCTGTAGAGTGCGAACACACACACACACACACACACACACACACACGAACACGAACACGAACACGAACACACACACACACACACACACACACATTGAGCTTTATTATAAGTATAGATAAAATGGATGGGTAATAAAATTTTACAACAAACAAATCTTGCAATATCTTAAAATTTTTTAAATGGTTCCCTTCGACTTATATTACGCTGAAGCAATCAAATGACTTTAGTGAACCTCCGGCATGCATTAACTTTCTGAAATGTTTATCAGCGTAGTTCAATGAATAGTGGCTTGAAGTAACAATTACGCTGATATCCCATTAGTATTTTTTAGTTAGTACAAAAATTACTACTTCTTAACCATAAGAAAAATTTCTAAAATTTAATGGAAACATTCATTAATTATAAAATGTGTTTGTTTAACACATTTATATTTATTTAACCTTTTGCCAGTTATTAGTCTTGAGGCTCAGTTATTAATCTGTTCAAGTATCTATAAAATGCTATACAGGGAGTTCACATTAGAAGAAAGTTTACAAATTATCCATTGAAAAAGTCTGGAAAAACTACTCAAGCAAAGATATAATGCCCCCAATATGTCTTGTATTAACAATAATAACATCACATCCTACCAGAGGTTTAGATAAATCCATAAATTAGGTAATGATCAAACGCAATAATGCAGTTTATCATGTGTTTGCTGTTACAGGAGACATGTCCATGATACGCATTGATAATGTATAAATTGAGTACTTCTTTTTTGCACCTCTGGTTGAGATGAACATATATTATTTCCACCACCAAAGTCTTATTTTTCTGACTATGTCTGGGTATTGATTACAGTAACCAAACTGTATTTTTAAATATATTTGAACATTCTCATCAATATCTTTTTCACAACTGAGCTTACAGAAGTAGGTTAGTGGCAAGTCAATGATCAAATTCATAACTATCACATATTCAAGCAAATGTTGTCAGCTTTAGCTTTGTTTGGAGGATGGAACACAGAGTATTTTTGTTAGCCACAATATCTATGTTGTTGCGAAACTAAAGTTCACCAACACAAGCTTTTCTTAAAACTAGATATTTCTTTTCCCTTTCAGCAGATTTTTAAAAATAAAGCTTTTAAATGGCCCTTATATTTATATTACCAATAGTCATTGCTATCTCAGATTTATCATAAACTGCTGATCTTGTAATGGCACTTTTTAGAATTCTTTATGTCGCTGCAATTTTACTCCACAAGACCAGTCTAACAATTCTTAAATTTGGTGTTTTGACCCTCTTGTAAGGCAACAGGAGCTTAATATGAACTTAATCATTTAGAGATACAGACATAAGGTGCTTTAATGCTCCAGCTAGTTACCTTAACTTTATCTGGCTCATTGTTCTGATAAGATAATTTGTGTCAATTATTGTAAAGAGAATCATGCGAGAAGAAAATAAACTGCAAAAATTGTATATATTTAAATGGTTATAATTGTATGTATCTAATGGGCTTGGAAGTTATGATATTTCATTATTTAAAGTTATAAGCTATTTGAATTCCCCTAGAGCTGCAATTATTCTAAGGAAGCACGAAAATATTTATCAGCACTTGTTGACAGAAACATTTAGCAATAATATTAGATTTAAATCATGAAAATGTTTAATTGCATTTATATATTGTCCCTGAAATGTTATTTAGAATCAATACTGAATAGATTAGAATATTTTATGCTGTATTATAAAAACAATATCTCAATAAATAGGGATTTTAATGCAAAAAAGGGGGGGAATGCAACTTGGAGTTCCTATTCAGCCAAATCAAGAGAAAAAAAAAAACTAATGAAATTTATATATAAATTAAAGCTGGATGTTTTGAATCAACTTCACTATTTAACAAAATTTGAGAGTACAAATGACAATAGCTTGATCTATCTCATCCCATCGAAGAATACTAAGTGATATAATATTGCAAATTACATAGCCAATAAAAAGTGACCTTAAACTTATAATGTATTCCATGCTAAAAGATTGCTGAAGATTAGAAATGTATGCAAAACCTGAAGGTATTCAAGTTCAAAAGAAAAAGAATTTTAATTGAAGATTTCAAAAATCTAGACATAAAGGAAAATAATATAGAAAATATACTGAAGAAATTCAATGAAAGAAAGCACACTAAGATAGAATCCAAATTTCAAAACAATGCGTAGTAAAGTTTAGAATTCTATAAAGAAAGTATTTAAAGATAGAGGTCAAAATCCTTACAGAATCATTGCAGGTCAATTGGTTTGGCCTGTAGAGAAGTAACACATACACCTTTATATAAAATTATATATTTATAGTAGCACACCTTTATTTTAAATAAAGTAATCTTATTATCGTTAAGATTATTTTATACGTCTATGGTCTGAACTGAGGCTTCTCAAATTCTTAGTAGTTTCCTCTCCAACAGACACCAAATTTAAAAATAAAAAGACATGAATTTAAAGAAATTAAAAATAAAGAAAACATAAATGACTTGAGAGATTTTGGATATGAAATTTAAGTCCAGCCAGAATAGAATTTCTGTAAAATAAAGTCAGAAGAAATAAATTGTTTCTGTACTAATAGATCTAAAATGAACAGAAAAGTTGGTTATGCCTTCATTTACTACTTGAACAATTCAGAATATTGAGATTTGAACAGTTTAGAATTTAAAAGCTAAAAGAGTATACTTTTATTTTTGACTTAACTAAGTTAAGGTTAACTTAAAAAAATATATAATTTAATATCAGACTAAAAATATAATCCCACATCAAAATATCAATCATGTAGTATTTATCAAAACATTAATTCAACTTCAATAATTTATCAAACTATTTATACATTAGTATCTCAACAGAATTATGTTACAATTGTATGAAGAGAAAGAAATTATTAATAATATCCCTCAGATTATTAAATAAAACACAATAACATTAATTACATGAATGCAATTCACATATAATATTCAGTATTAAAGCAAAAGTTTTTTTTAAAATTCCAGCTTAATTTTTGTTGCCTGGCAACAAAAAAATATATATATTAGGTATGTTTAAAATATATTTAAATGCATTTAAAGCATACTTGATGTGTCATTCTTTAGAATAATTCTTATGAATTACTTAAAAAATGTTTAATCACTATAATGGACAAAGCTTTCTGCAATTTTTTCTAGGTATTTGTTTACAGCAATTGTTTCATATGATATGTAAGGCGTAATTCAAATCAAAGAAACAAGTTTTTGCAAAAACCTATTACAATTTATTCAAATTGTGTTTTCCCTAGACTTTAAAATGCCTTTCCAGCTAGAGAAAAAAATTTATAATGTTACAGCCATTTCAAAATGACTTTATCTGGAGAAAGAAAAAAAAAACTTTACCAATATTTTCTAAGATTCATACATTAGATACTGGGATAAATTTAACATTAGCACATTTATACAACAAAAAATAGCATTGATGTGCAAATTTCAAATACAATAATCAAAGTACTTTCAATGCAGTGGGAAATGCATTTATAGTAACAAAACAGAGCTCTCACCTCCAATCCTCTTTTGTAGACAACATTTCAATTTTTCACATATTTCTTTGGCTTAATTATGTCGATTGTATCATTAAAATTCCTTCTTTCATTTCTTCACACTATAATTTCATTATGGCAGCAATCACATTTCTCTCTTGAGCCTGATACATTGTTTGATTAAATATTCCCGCTTTTAACCATGGCATGATGCGAATGATAATTTTTAAAAATCAAAGCTGGATAACATATTCTATTCTAGACTATTATATTTTACATAGATAAATACACAATACTAAGAAACAGAACATTAAATTTTATTATCTTTATTCAGTTATTAGCTTATAGGGAATAAAGCTATGCCTAGCATTCTTTTCATAATCATTGATCTATTACATACCTATTCTGTCTCACACCCTCCATTTGGCTTTTACACATTAAATATCATGATTTTTTCCCCCTATTTTAACGATTTACAATCTTTGTTGTTGAGAGAAGATTAGAAGGACAATCATTTGATATTAAAATTTAATGACTTAAATCTTCAAATAATGGCTAACTGTATTCACAAAGCTACAAATATAAATCAATAAGCACTTTTTAAAAAATCAAATATTACTTACTATTTTATAAAAATTATAAAGACAGATCAAAAACTAAATACTTCTGTAAAATTCATATGAATTTTGCTATGCAGTATTAAGAAAATAAAGAAATTACAACAATATATGGCACATATCAAAATTAGAATTCCAATCAAGATATAAGGGCAAGCAAATATATTGATATGTAATGGTGATATATAGTTTTATATCTTTATTGACTGATATATAATGGTAGTATATAGTTTCACATCTTTATTGAACTATATAGTTTTATTTTTTCAGGTCTTTATAAACACATTTCTCCCCCCCCCCTTTTTGTCTTTTCAGAAAGAATGAAGCTGAACTTCAATAATGATCAGCTATATCAAATTGGAGTACAGTAGCGATTTAATTGGGTAACTTGGGACACTTGTCGCATTGTTTTTTTTGTGTGTGTGTTAGTGTAGAAAATTTTAATATAAAAATGACATACACTCTTTCTTTCTCCAGATAACAAATTAATGAAATCTTAAGAAAAGGGTAAAAGGTTAGTGTTTAAGTAGATAGCATTAAAAAAAATTCCAACACTGACCACAATATAGTTTTATACCATTTGATTGAATCTGAACACGAAAGGAAACAATTTTTGTGTGATACAATAATGTAAACTGATATCAAAGTTATGGAAAGAGGTACAATTTTTGAAATTCCTATTACGGAAGGCAGAAAATGAAGTCCATATATTAAATTTAAAAAGAATTGTGATTAAGAACAGGAAGGTTAAAAGTTATGGAAAATTAGCAAATAAAACATGAAGAAACTAGTGCATGATTGAAGATAGATACAATAAGAAATTTTGATAATTGTTGATCATAATGAATGTGCTTAAAATAAGCAGCTGGAATAAAATCCTCAAAAAGGCATTGTAATATAAAAGGTGCAACAAACATATTAAAAAAATAATAAGAAGAGAAACAGGTAGCCAAGTTCTATTAACTTGCTTTCAACTTGCTGCTCTGCCCCTTATTTACAGTTGGATACCTGTCTCTTGAAGGCAAATCCAAATCTCTTTACAGAACTCAATAAAAACTTTACTTTTATTCTAGTACAACATTTTGATCAAATCATTATATAAATGAATATCATTATTCATTTATGAGATTAATGTATTTAATTAAGCACCACAAAGAGATTGAAGACTGTAGATTAAAAAGTTATTTTGTAGATATTTTTAAAAATAGAAGCAAATTATTTATAAATAAAATAATTTGGTGACTTTTTCAATAGATTCTGCTTTTTTAGAGTTCTTTTGATGCAACATTTCAACTGGAATTTTCTAAACCAATTTTTTCCACATGATATAAATCTGACTTTAAAAGAGGTCTAATAAAATAATTTTAGTTTTTATCAAACAATCCCAGAAATACTTTCCTGAAGAGACAATAACTTTATATTAAAATAGTAAAAGAATGTAAATCAAACATATTTTCTTATTTCTTTCAATCTAATATAAAGAAATAAGAAAAAATGTTTTGAATGTAAAAGTATAAAAATTAAGAAAGGAAATATTTATTAATTAAGTGATCAGTTATTGCTGCTTAACACAGCCCTTTTAAAATCAAGAAAAAGAAGAAATCCATGTTTGCAGATAAATGCGTAATATTTGAATATTTCATGAAAATGAATTTTATCGTTATGTTATATACAATTAGAAATTTTGCAAAATTTTTTTAATAATAAAATATTATTTAATTTCAATAAAATGATATACATTTTGTTTTAAAATTGTGAAAAAATGTACTATAATAAGATCCAAGTTAGAAAGGAAAAATGACAAAATTTCGCTTATTTTTAATTTAGTTAAAAAAAATTTAAAAGCTCCCTCAGTGTGCACAAGTACATTTGCTCCCTCCATTTATATTAGCTATAAATTAAACAATCTGACGAGTAGAATACATGAACTCATACACACAACTTTTTAATAACAGGCACACAAATATGTTATTACATAAATACAAATAAAAAGTATGCTTAAGTAAACATTTGCTTTG
>JAPMOQ010029355.1:302463-324860 GCA_026543055.1 Argiope trifasciata | reverse complement strand
AAACTTTTCGCCACCAAGGAGGCTGGCGCTGCAGTCGAGACTGAACAGTAACAAGCTTAAATACAATAATCTATGAGACAGAGTTTCAAGTTTCAAAGATAACAAAATGCTCCCTAAAAAAATTTTTTTTTTTAATTTCTTCATCTTTATTATTTTTTTTACTTAATTAATTTAAAGTTGGCTTAAAAAATAATTATCTCCCAGAAAATTAAAAATTCCATTTAAAATCTGAGTGGCAGATACATTATTAAAATAAGATTAAATATAACTTTAGCTCAGATATGATTATAATTTAAAAAAAAAAAAGATATATTATTTAAATTATAAACTTACCACAAACTTTGATCACAGTCGCTAGCCAATAACGGCAAGGATTTGTTGTACAGTTACAATTGGGACTTTTGCAATCAGGACTTCTCACTTCTACTCTTACATTTTCAACTATAGAATCCCAGCAGTTTGATAAGGCAACCTATTCATATATGCAAGAAGGGTTTCAAATAATTCTTTTCCATAATATTAAAATTGAGCAACATTTATTTTCACATACAGATCTTATAGCTATCAGAGTTAAATATTTAATTTATATTATTAAAATAATACATTTAAATAAATTTGTTTTTAACCTATGGGATAATTTATTGATTTTCATGACAGCAGCTAATAATAGAAAAAATTTAAAGCTGAAAAACAGAAACTAGTCAGACATCATTATAATCATAGCTGTATAATCAAAATTATTCAGAAGATAGCATACATGCTTAAAACAAGAAACAGGAGCAGCTGTAAATCCTTGTTTCCTTAAATATGGTCTCCAATTGAATGAACCTAATAAAAAGAAGATAAAATATATAATAACCTATGTTAATTTTTAAAAACTTGTAAAGCATTAACCATAGAAAATATCTTTAATAATTAAGCATTTTAAAAATATCTTGCAAAATTGTTGTTTTTTTTAAAACTATAAACATGTTTTAACATTTCTAAAAATTCATTCAGCTTATTAAGTCTAAAAATTCATAAATATTTATTACTAAACCATTAACCATATTATACTGCTTATCATCAAAATAAAAAAAGGACAGCAAATTTAAAATGAATTCATTTATCCATCTGGTTTCAACATAAAATATTTCCAAATATTTTTATAGCAATAAATTATTGAAGCAGACATATTACAAGAGAATATGATACTCAATAAATTTATGTAAAAATAAAATCATGTGAGAATTAAATGAGAGAAAATACTTTACAGGCAAATTAATTTTTCAAATATAAGTAAATAACACAATTTTTTAAAAATTAAAATCATTGAATGGAAATGCAAATATTAAAAACATGGCAATAGGTATAAAATACAAATAGTAAAACGTATAGCAATATTGATCTTCAGACATACAAAACATAAATTAATTTCAATCTGCATTCCTATCATAGTAATAGCATACAAAAAAAAAAAAAGTAAACAAACCTGCATATGGATTCATAGCTAATTCCACGTTGAATTTAAACAAACGGTAAATCAAGTAAAAGTGCAAGTAAGCTTATCAAAAGAAATACTTTAAAAAATATTCATTGGCAAGCAGACACTAAAATAGTTTAATAATAACAGGTGGTTAAAGCACATAAGAAATTAGCTTCGTTCGGCATTTCATAAAAGGAATAATCCACCTTTTCCCTAAATGACCATATTTCTTATTTTAAGCATCATTTGCAGGAAAATTTTAATATCTATATCAGATCATTTCATAAGAATTCACAATTACACATATATAGCAATGAAAATTTCAAAATGAAAATCGAAAACGAGCCAAAACATATTTGACTGTTGCCAACATCTGCGTATAAAATAAAGATAGCAGATTGCGAGATGGTTAAAGCTAGAACATGTGGAATATTTATTTTGCTCACAAACTTTCCAAATTGCATAAACTAATAGATGCTTATTACTGAAATATTAAAAAAACATTCACATTTTCTATGTTTCAGTAGGAATTACTAATGAGCACAATTATAGATTGATATAGTTCAAACGGGAAGGGAAGGGATCAGTTTTGTCCTTTAAAAGCATTTTTAAATTTTGGGAAGATTTAATGGTTACTATTAACGTATTTCCTAAGAAATAATATACAGACACGATTCATGAAATTCATTTGCTAATGAAATAATTTATGTATTCCCCTATTTTAATATTAAAAAAATATATAAAAGAACATGTTTTCATAATAAAATTCTTTTATTTTTATAAATCAGTCAGTTTTAATGAGTGATTTAGAAGAGTGATTGATGTAGCAACTTTTGTTTAAAGTATTAGAAAAAATATTTTGTAAAATATGGCTCACAGAGCAAAGTATGAAAAAAATCTATAACTCATTATTCATCAATGCATTGTTCGACCCAAGCTACATAAAATGTAATTATTTACTTCATTAAAACCAAGTTAACAGTACTAAACAATACGTACGCCTATTAATAATATTTTACAAATTGGCTATTTGGCTGGTTCTTGAATGCATATCCTGTATAAATTCAATCAGGTTCACCGTAATGAATGATTAATGATTTAGATATTGCAAACGATCGTATAATCCTTTGCCTTGCATTTTTTGATGTAAATATCACATTTTATTCAGTCATGTTCTGAAAGTTACATTTCTTTACATTTAATTTGCAGTAATAGTTTTTTTTAATTTGAACTTCAAAAATATGGTTAAAATATTTCTTTAGAAATTCGTTGAAAATAGAAACTTAAGTTATATGTTAAAACACTGATACTATTAGAAAGCTAATTTTTTTAATCTTTTGCTTGATGTAAAAATCATGTTTGTGCAATAATATATTCGAAAGTTATAGTTAAAAAAGTCGATATTTAGCTTGATTTTTAATTAATTCAAATTCTAATTAAAAATTCGAAAAAATGGCTCCGAGGCGCACAATCTTGATCTCCAAGGTATACATGTATCAAATTTGGTAGCTCTAGGTGGAACGGTCGTGTCTGTAATGCGCCAACACACACACATTGAGCTTTATTATAAGTATAGATAAATGTTTAGAAACACATTTATTCTATGAGTTTAGATAGCCGAGAGTTTGTTACAAAAATAAAGTCGAGAACAAATAAAATATTCTGAAAATAAGATATTTCCTATAAAATAACAAGAACTTTAATCTCTTTTCTAAGTTACCTTAATACTATGATATTCATTGAATACTTAACTTAGAAGTTCAACGCTTTCTTATCTAAGAAAGTGTTGCTATATTAATTCAACTAAGCGTACAGAAAATATTTGCGATTTTAATTACCTATGACAATAATTTTAGAGGATTAACAGTTATTTTCGCATCAAATTATAATGCCGGTGAATAATTTTTAATTATATTTAAAATTACAGTAATCAGATGCACGGAATACCCTCAACCACAACAATTAAGAGGTTAAACAGTTGTTTCAAAGATGAATATTCGGAGATCGACTTTAAAAATTTGGAGTAATGTAAATCACAAAGATTTACATACTGTTTGAAGAGGAATGATGACATTTATTGGGATTCGGAGGAAATAACTGTTTAACTTACTTCATTAAGCCGTGAAGGAGAGGGGATACTGCCAAATAAAAAACAAGAATATGTTTTGAGAGAGGGAATTACTAAATAAAAAACAAGAATATGTTTTGAAAAATGCAAGTGAAGAAAACAGGATAGTTCAGCATCGCAGTCTTAAGCACCTGCAGAATAATTTTTAAAACTTATTCAATAATTCAAAAAAATATTCAATAAAATTTTCATTGATTTATTATAAAATTCCGTTTTTAGTTTTACTTTCAAAAGAATTTAAGAGATACTATTTTATTGAGTTTCAATAAATAATTATACCTCTAAAAATTATAAGATTTTTTTACATGTTTTTTTTAGGGGGGGGGGGGGTGAGGAGGTTAAAGAATCATCTGCAGTAAAATTTCCTGACAATTTTTAAACTGAAAAAAGGAAAACGAAAAGAAAGGGAAGGGGGAGAAAGAACAACAACAACAAAAAAGCCTTTTCCTCTAAGACCGAATATTATTAGGTCATGAAGTTTTGAATACCAATATTCTAAGTCAACCAAATACATAATTTTGGATTAATCAGCCTTACGGAAACTTTGAATGCTGATTGGCGTACCTTCTTTGAAACGGTCATTGGAGAAGTCTAAAAGCACATTTTTATAAAATAATAATATTCAAATTTTCCCAATATACACAACAGAGTTGGCCACCCTTTTTTGTTAAAAAGAATTAGCTCTTTTAGAATATTACTAAATATGAATCCTAGGACAAAAGACTGGTATAAAAACAAAATTTCTAATTTAGCAGAAAATTTATATGATTCAAAGTGAATAAAATAGTATTTTTTTTATTTCATCCAAAAGTTCTTTCTTTTATTCCTATATATTTTTTTCTAACAATTTAGAAATTATGCATGAGATATGACTAGAGTGTATATCTTATATATTTATAAACTATGCTTGGCTTGAATAATAGAGACTAATTGAATTAATAATATGTTTTAAAAATTTACATCAAAAGTTCAGGTGCTTTTTACTTAGTACTTTAATATTAGAAAACATCATATTTTGTAATATTTCATTTCTAAAAGATACTTTCTAAATATGGCAATTTTTTAAGTTTAGTATGCTATAAGAGTTAACTTTGAACTATTGTCAATGCGATGACAACATATTCATAAAAGATTAATCTTACCATGTATGCATAAAACCCTGAGCAAACTTAATTTGATCTTTATCTTGAGTGAATAAAAATATACTAAAAATATTTTTTTCAAATGATTATAATAGTAAATTTTATTTTTATGCTAAAATATTGATGCTACTATAAAGATGATTTTTTTGAATTTCAGATGATGAAAAATGTATTTTCTTACTGTTATATTTTCAAATATTATTGCAGAAAAAATATCAAATTTACATAATTTATTAATTTATATTTTTATTTATATATATATATTAAAAAAGCTTCAGGTACACAGTTTTACTTTTCAAAAATAAATAAATTTAAGAGCCAAATTCAGTAACTCTAAGTTATACAGTCAAACCAGTAGAATGCCAAAATACACAAATCCATCTTTATTATAAGTATAAAGATAGCTCTACATAAAATGAAAAATAGGAATACAGTGATCTTATTTGCAAGAAAGAAAAATACAACCAAAAGGTGATCAAGATTCTGATGGATAGTTGTCAATTCACCCATAAATATAGAATTAACCCAATTGAGTTAAGATCTACAACCATTCTTTTATAACTTTTAATATCAGAAATCTAAGTATATCTAACAATTTTCAAATGTTACATACCTACATGATTTTTGAAGATAGTGAAATGATACTTTATTTATAAAATTGTCTGTGAGCAAAATAACAACTTCACCCATCACCGCCTGGTTGCCTCGGATGTCCTACAGGCTGTGGTTTAAAGCCTATATACTCTCTCATCCCATACTATCACCTTGAACAGGTAGAAAAGGGTTGTCCAGCTGCTGTGTCATTTATAATCCCCTCCACTCAGTTCTCCCCCTATATACATACTACAGGAAATGGTTAAATTTTATTAAGTTTAATAAAAATTCATAAAGCCTGAGATAAATCATGACAAAAAAAATTGCTTTTTTAAAAAACTTTGGAAACAGCAAAAACAACTTGGCTTTTATTTCTGCTTGTTTAATTTTCTATGATCTTTTTATTCTTTTAAAATGGTGTGGAATTGTTAGAAAACATGAAACATCATATAATTATTTTTCATCCAAATAATGTTAACTCAATTTGGCATATCGTTATATTTGTACATTTTTCCTGTTCTTTACCACAATAAAATGCTTTAAAAGATTTCTTTCTTAAAGCTTTAAGGACTAGCTTTAAAACTTTAAGAAAGCTTTAAAGCTTGTTTCATAAAAAGCTTTGAAGAAGACACCTGGTTAAAAAAAAAAAAGACTTGGAAGGAAAAATTGTCAACCAAAGTTTATATAAAATAATAAAAGTTTTACAGTCTTAAAAAAATGCCAGTTTAGTAAATGTTTCTGCCAGCATTTGGCAAAAATTTCCTACTTAGTTTCATGTGAAACTGTTCAATAAGCATTAAAATCAGCTTATTTATATGGATGTTCAAGATGGGAAAGTTTCCTTGTTAATGTAAAAAAAAATAGAAAGCTTAAGCTTTACTCTGTCTAGTCAAGGATATGTAAGCTAAAATTAGATACAATTTTTAAGCAAAAGCAAACTTAATTTTTTTGGTTCTGACTAATATATAGTTTTATAGCCAGAATGAGCACTTAAAAAAAAAAAAAAAAATCAAGGGTATGAAAATACCTCCTGATGGCCAATGAAGCCACAGGGGTTGTCCTCACTGCACAGACACTGAACTCTCTCCCAACCATATTTTTAATTGTTCTGCCATATTGGCGAAGCTCTTCAGGATCCATCTCAATCCCCCACATCAACTCCTCTATTCCACAGAGGTTATTGATGTGGCCAGTGCTGTCTTGGACACTTTAAGGTCAATTTGATCCTATTGCACAACTTTCACTGGATAAGACAACAAGAATGACAGATGATAAAACAAGGAATTGAATCAGAACATTAAAACACAGTGGTAGATATATTCTTATATGGAGGTGCATATCAATATCTGGACTAAATAATTCAATATTCATTGATGGAATAATTTTTTATTTAAATATTTTTTTAATTTGAATTTCCAGCTCTATGTTTGAATTTTAGGAAAAAAAAAATCTTTTTTTAAAAACCTGCTGATAATCCTAAACACACTAGTTTAAACATTTGTTATTGCACTACTATAATGATTTCAAAACTCTACCTCAGGCAGCATATTTGTATTTAATTATTAATAGAGATAGAAATCAGAATTTAAAGATAAAGCATGCTATTAAACAGTAATGATGGCAAAATGGGAAAACATAAAATTTAAAAAAAAAATCCTTAAATATTTAATGAAGTTTTGTTGAGATACTGATTTAGATTTGATTAAAAATTTCTCATAGTAAAATATTAATTTTTAATAATGGATAGAAAAATATTTCATTGTAATTCATACATGTATGAACATTTGCAAATGCCACTGCATATATAATGTATTCTAATTCACCCTTTTATTTTAAAACTGGCTTAAAAAAGTCATCTTATACATTCATAAACCTCGGATATGGAAACATTAATGAAGAACAGAATTAACCTTTGCTATGTTTAAAGATATTTGTATAAGTTTTAAAAAAATTAAAATCAATATATAGAAATTATTAAAACGATGCAAAATATCGTGTAATATATTACCTGATATATTTTTAGAGAATTCAAACTCATTGTCGTCTAAAGTAGCAGCAATCGAATCAGAATTTTCATTATCCTGATTTTCAGAGGAAGGTTCATTCAATTTAATAAACTGATTTCCATAAAACCGTCGTTTTTTTCTTTTATAAATTTGTGATCCCTTCACTGAATTGTCATTCATAATTCATCAGAAAATTAATGCTACTGATAATTCACGACGGTAAAAATTTTACCGTACATTAAATAAATTATGCATTTATGAATCAAAATTACATCCAAAAAGTTTTTTAAAAAAAGCTTTTGACATACAGCACAACAAACTTTTCCAGTGACGTATATAAGGAAGAGTTTAGTCCATTTCTCCTGCTGCTGTGCATCTAGTATCGCATAATTTTAACAAGCTTCATCTGAAAAACGAAAATTTTAGGCACTTACAATTTTTAAGAAAACAGAGCCTCGCTATTTTAACTCTCATCTGAAAGGTACATTCATACTTCAGTATAGAAATACATGTACAAATCAAAATCATGTCTTGTTTCAAGATTACGATTCAAATGTAGGTTGCAAATTTTTCTCTTTTGTTCCATTATTCATTTCCTCTCACTTAAAAAAATAATTTAAAAAATACTTCAACTCTCGTACGAAAGAGTTAAGCAAAAAAAAAAAAAAAAAAAATCTAAGAAGTAAAAAATATAAAAACTGAACTTCTTCTAGAACAGCTAATAATAAAGAAAGTGGTACAACTCTTTAGTCCTACTAATAATACAGTTTTCTTTAGCAGCAGGCTTTATCACAAGGCGGAATATCGTTAGCATTTTTCGTCACCAGTTTTCGGTTTCAACCCTCAAGAACTGATCAAGCAAGTTTATCTTCATTGTCAACTTTTTTTTAACGAAGTTCAAAATGCTGAAGCTAGTGGCGGAAATATTGTCTGCAAACGAAATTCAACCAATCATGTGAAACTTTGAAGTGGCGTCAGTTTCGTTGTCATTTGTTGACGAAATGTGCTGATTATATTTCGCTGCTTGATAAGGCCAACTTTACAAGTCGTTTAGTCGCATGCGCATACAGTTTTAGAGCGATTCTGAGAAAGTGCGAAAAAAATATCTCAGTGTTTTTAGATTTATAACGCTTAAGCTCTTTAGACAAGATTTTGCAAAGCAACGATAGCTTTTTCACAAACTAGCTACCATTAGTGACTAACTGTTCGTTCACCATCAGTATATTAAAAATAACTGACAACAATAAAAATCCAGTAACCTAACCTCAACGATTATATCCATTTCACCAATTTATATTTTATATGAAAATATAAATGATCAAGATTCTTTGTCTTTGACTCGGATTGTCAGGTTTACATGCCTCCTTCCTACTCCTTTTTGAGATATATTGCAAAATAAAATCTCCAATTTCAAACATTTGAGCCAACTTCACTACCTTTTAACCAGCAAACAAGTCAAATTGAAGCCGCGGTAGCCTAGTTGGTAGAGCATCAATCTCGTAACCGAAAGGTAACGAGTTCTGTCCTCGTCTCGGCCAAAGACCGCGGTGGTTGGCTAATGGCAGTTGAGGCACGTTAAATATGTCGTGACTGCAAAGTCCTCCAAGTTCGCATGGCAAATTATACCTCTGGGGGTACTGAATCAGGGATGAGTTGATCTCTGATTTGGATCTAAATGCTGACTTGCGGATGGATGAATGAGTGTATGAAGGATTTCAACCACTCCCTAAAAAGGGCTGTGTCGTGTGTGTTCGAACAAAGTCTTCCTTTCACCTGAACGGTGCTGGTTAACAACGAAAGGCGGACACTTCTGCTTTAATTCGAAAGAGCTCCGCTTATTTGACCGGCTTGGTATGACCAAGTGGCATTAGACCCACCACCGTAACAACCCACCCTTAGTCAGAATAATTGATCATTTCTATGCAAACGAAAATAACATACTCTTCTAAATAACACTTTGATAAGATTTATTTCATTAAAAATATATTGTACGACTATACCGCCGGTAGCACAGTGTGTTGTACAATATTGTGCGATATTATATGATATCAAACAAAATTGCCATTATTGATCAAAGTCATGCAATACTGTACAATATTTGTGGGCTACTAGGGATTGATATCATTAATTGGTCATGGTAGACGCTATGAAAAATGAAGAAATGTGTTATCAATTTCTCTTGGAAAAAGGGAAAGAGCTTGTGTGGAGAAAGGTAATCTGCTATTTTCACCATATCTGGTTATGAGTTCTCATATATATATATAACCTGAGAAAACCGGCTTTGTGGTAAGATCAGAGCAAATAGTTAATTTGTTTCGCTTGATTCTTAAAATAATAGATGAGAAACGCCAAATAAATGAAACATTTGAAGTAAGTTCTTAAAAGCAATAAGATATTATATTGTTAAAAAACAAATTTATTTTCAGAATATAGTAAAATTTTTTTTCAAAAATATATAACACGAAAAATTTAATAAATTAAATTAAAATCAGCTGAAATGATCTCTTCTGAACTTTCTGGCAAGTACCTAAAACCGTGCACCTTGGCTAAGGTTAAGAAATAAAATGAAATAATTATATTTTTTACCGTTAATTCTGGATTTCTAATGAATTTATCATTCAATTATTGAGATTAATTTCTGTTGATATACAAGTACTCAAAAATCGGAAATGCATTTTAAATATTTTTTTTTTCCTATTTCAAAAAAAAAAAAAAAATCTTACCTTGAATTACAATTTTATTTATTTAAATCATTGCGTACTTAGTTATTACATTTACATGCATAAAAGCACTTAGACCGATAATCAGCTAATTGAAACATTTATTTCAAAATGTGACAAGAATCTACATTTTAAATATAAAGAATACATTTTCAATACTACATTTTATACCACATTTCATTGATCTAGCACTTGACATTTGGTTGTCATCCAACTCACTCGCTCTGGCCTAACCAGACAGACATGATTCGAAATGAATTTAATCTAAAATTTGACATATATCTACAAAGTTGGTGTCCAGTTCATAAATCAAGTTTCATTCATCAAACTCAAAGTATTTTTTACCTTCTCGTATAAGAAGTATAAAGAAAACCTTACACTTGAGGTCGAACTTTCGACTGTACCAGATGTTTCAAAACTATACTAGATCGAAAATGCATTTCCAATAATATATCTGTTTGTGAACACAATAACATCAAAACCTCTTGAAGAAGAGGGATGAAATTTGATGAGAGTATTGTTTAAGCTCACTTGCAGTACCAACCCCTGAGATAATGAAAGAGGAAACCTTCTCAGTTCTGACTGTGTTCTTGTGCAAGCCTGATCAAGGCATGATGCTCCTCTACTAAGCAGGAAATGAAATTTTTTCTTTATTATTTTTCACATTAATCTCCTATTAAGCGTGGGTGGGATTTAATGCAATTTTATGATGCTTTTTAATAATTTAAGTAGCATTAAATAAATCATAATTTGGTATATGTTGAGTTTCACAATAAACTGTTTTATAAACAACAATCTACTTCGTTTTATTGAGCTAGAAACATGGAAATTATATTAGACCAAATTTACTGATATCTATTAAAATTTTAAGGTCCATTCAGAGTAATCCATTTAAATTTTAATCCATTCAGAGGAAGTCTACCTCTTAGTCTGTTCAAGTAAAATCGAGCTTAAAAGCTACAAAATATACGTAGATAAAATATGGATATGCAAATTTAGCGACTTAAATGTAGATTGATATTAAATTTTAGATTAATGGGTATTTTAACATGCATGTAAACACAATGACTGTAATCACTGGGATACTATATAGGATCTTTTATATACAATATGCCAATCGGTCAAATATGGCGTCCAATATATATATTCGCAATATCGATTTAGTAAAAATGGCGTCCAATGTCATACAAGGCATTTGCGGTCTTGCCGAAAATATAATTTTAGGCATGGGGAGAAGAATGAGACCTTTACTGGGGAGTGTGCGAATAAGTTTCGGGCAAATCATTTCCACTGGAATTATCACTTTCGCAGACATACAGAACAGAAACATACAGACAGATGTAGAAAGAAATCTACAGATTTATGGTATCTATAGGAAATTCTATTAGTCTATCGTGAGCATTTTTTAATTATTGCGTTCACAGACAAACATACCTAATTCTAAATTTTTTTCTCCAAAAGCACGGAAATTTGCAATGTAGAAAAGAATCATTAAAATCACGAGTTCAAGCGTTTTGACGATTACAATAAGATTTTTACATTTTGACGTTACAATATGAAAGTAAAAAGACAATATAAATAATGGTGAGAATTTCAGAGTAGCGAAAATAGCATTAAGTAAGAAGTAAATTATCACACACAAAAAGTATATAAATTAATATTTAAATGCTACAAATACAGCTGTTATATAAAATTTTAAAATATAATTGGAATTTTCATTTAAGATAAAGAGCGAAACCATATCGTTGTTTTTATAGTAACATCCAGAAGCTCTTGTCTTTTTATATTGAGAAATATCTAAACGAACAGCTTTCTTTTACAGTTACCAGATTAGATAATATCTACGTTAAAGGTCAGTTTTATTACTGTGAATGAAAGGATATTATCACAATTTGTAGTCAAAGACTCGGAGAGATAATTTATAACATATTTTTTTCAAGAGTTGAGTTTGACATTTATTTCTCTTTTATAAAAGTGCGAAGAACTATAAAATAATTCAATTTAAAGCAATCTTCCTTGAATTTTTAGAATATATAAGATAAAAAGTCTTTCATTTAAGAATAAAATTATAATTTCACTCTCATATTGCGCCCGAGAAAAAGATTTCTCCAGTTCATATATTCTCAAAGATTTCTTCCAAAAGTTTGTTTTGGAACTTTATAAAGAAAGAAGTTTAGGAATTTGGAAAGAATGTATATATGATAATTTTTTCGATTTGAATAATTTTTACTTCTCGTATACGAAGTAAAAAGAGAGCATTGCTATAGTCAAAAATTTCAAACCCAATATTTTAATAATTCTCATATTTCTGATGAAAAACACTTTCTTGACATTATAGTTGTTTGTTTGTTTATCCGGTTGTTTATTCATGATAAAGATAACTCAAAAACATTTTGAGTTACACGAGCGAAATTCGGTAAATGGATTTCAACTCAAATTAGTAGATTTAAAAAAAATCAAATTTTGAACGAAATCTATGCAGAGGACTTACGTCTGTCTACTTAAACACAAGTGAATTCGATATCTAAAAAATGTAAGAAGCAAGATAAAATTTAGAAACGCATTTTTAGTATCTAAGTATCATTGATTCTTATCAAATATCACATTTGTTGAAGGTTTGACTATTTATTGGTCTGTACTTCTGCCCTCATTTAAACGAAATAACTGAAATCATTGAAATTTAGTATGGGTTCTTGTGACTACAATTACGATAGATAAATGGTGTTTTCAATCAGTCCATTAAAATGTGTCCAGAATGCACATTCTTATGATAAATTTTGTAAAAATGCCAGATTCCAGTTAAAGATCAATATTTCACAATTAACGTCAATCAATGCCATGCGTCAAATGTATATATTCGCTCCATGCCTTCAAAATGCATATTTGTTCCACAGATTCTATAAAAATTATAGATATAATGTGTGACACTTCACTTAACATTGGTAAAATAGCACTAATTTGGCAATCCCTAGAAGTTACTTTTATAAATCCTTCATTTAAAACGTTGAAATTTTGTCTATATGGAAGCAAATTGGTAATTCACCGAATTTTTCTTCAATGAATTATTCAATATTGAAAGCTATTTTGCTGTACGGTTTACATAATTTATAATGTTAACAGGTGTGTACTATATGTATATGAAGTTTATAGGAAATAATTTTGTCTAATTTTGAATTTTTTGACAATTTTTTTATGCCGCTTAAAATAATGGCGTTGCATAAAGTCCAAATAATTACCAATGGTTGCGAATTGCTGGAGAGGCAAACTAGTTTTGTTGGTTAAATTAATCTTAAAATCTCTGCAAAAAAAGATAATAGTTCTAAATAGACAATAAAGTACTTACAAGGATAATTAGCAAAAATTTCCGCGTTTCTTGAACAGACGGATAGAAAAAATACATTGGAGTATGAAATAAAATTGAACGTTTTGATTTTCAAAATCATATGGATATGTACCAAGAAATGAAGGAAGTTGAACTATTTAAGGTAAGATCAGCTGCTTTAAGTTTGAATTTTTTCTGTTTTTCAGAAGCTTTATAATGTCTCACATATGTTAATTTTACATATTAAAGATATGATACGAAATATGAATTTTCTTCCTCGGTTTAATAGTCACGAATAGTATTTTTTGTTAACAGATTTAAGGCGATACCTTTTATTCTTGTAATGTTTAAAGAGAAATAAAACATTTTCAATAACTAAAAAAAAAAAAAAAAAAAAAAAAAAAAAAAAACTAAGAAATTTAAAATGTTTCGCACTTAACTGATTATTAAAGAAAAATTCTATAGGCCCTGCATTTTTTTTTGTTTCGGAGAACAATTTTTAAGTTCCTACCTTTTCCCGGGTGCTGTGGAAACTGCTAAATATAAGTCTAATGAGATAAAAACGCAGCATAGAAAAATTTTGTTATTAAAAATGATTCATCAAATATTGAGACCATATCGTTTATATGTTGCATCAAGTTCTTTATAAACATAATATATTCTTCAATGAACTTTCGAATCTAGATATTCAAAAGTAAATAAATTTAATTTCTCTTTTGTCTGTATCCGCTAGGTGCATAAATTGAGCAACGCTCTTCTGAATTAATTTGCAAATATTGTTCAAAGTACTTCATTTATAACTGCACCGACAGCAGATGGCATCAAAACCAACGATTCTTGCTACTAGAAAACAAATATTTTAAAAAGAAAAAGAGACTATTGCGTCTACGAAAGAAATAAAACAATCAAATCATCCCTGGAAAATATATTACTCAATCTTTTTTTGCAACGAAATTTATTCATCAAAAGGAAAAGGAAAATAAAGTACTTTTAACGACTTGTATTGTTTATTTAGAAAATCTACTGACATAATGATTTCACTTAGTGCACTACCCGATTAATGAATTTGCTTGAGGCTCATTTCATTACGAAATATTTAGATCATATCTTGATGACTAAAAAAAGTTAAGCTTATGTTTGTATTTTTGAGTATAAATAGGAATCTTACACAAGTGAATAATAAAATTAAAGTATTTATTTTAAATTAAGATGGTTTTTATCGAAAACCAATTCAGTTTTCAATTACATAAGAAATAACTGAAAAGGTATCACCTAGAAATATTAAAATAAATAATTTGAATTTGCCAGAAAATGTGTAACCAACCAAAAAAATGTAGGGAAATTGGCAAAAGGTTAAAAGCATGATAAACACAGAGTTTTCTATGATATTTTAGAAATTCATAAATATTAAATCGCACGATTAATTTTTAGAAAACTGATTTTGAATAAATTCAGGTATAATAGAAAATGAGTGCCATTAAACATTTTATAGTTTTAGCTCAATGTCTTAAAAATTATGGCAAGTTGAATGCATAAAATTGAATCGCGTCTTATAAGTACTGGAAAAAAATTAAACGAGAAACATTTTTTTAGAAACATATTAAAGGGAAAACATTGGAAAAATCTGTTGTAATTGAGACATTAAAAGATCTAATGTTCTAGGGCAGAGGTGTCCAAACTACGGACCGCGGGCCAAACCCGGCCCGCCAAGTGATTTTATCCGGCCCGCGGAGGGTTTTAAAACATAATAATGTTTTCGCCCAAACATTTTCATTTTCATAAAGGTATATCGAAAAACTACGTGGCCAACAAAACGTAGTTGTTGTACTTGACCAAACACAAATGTCTATAGCGCTGTTAAGTTATAAGACTAAACTATTGATCTTCAAGCAAACGAACAAATCAAGGACAAATACAAGGAAGGAAACTTAATAGATTTTTATAAATATTTGGATGCAAAAGAGTTTCCAAATTTGAAGAAATTTGCTCGTAAATTCACTTCAATGTTTGGGACTACTTACGTGTGCGAACAAACTTTTTCTCGAATGAAGCATCTCAAATCAAAATATAGAGCAAATTTATCTGATGATCATTTGCAGTCATTGCTTATGATTGGTGTAACAAACTTTGATTCCAACTATAAAGACATTCTTCAACAACAAAAAAACAGTTTCATCATTCGCTTTAGAAGTTGCATGAAAATATTTCAATTTATATAAAATAATTATATAATTATACTTTGTTTGTTTAGTATTTTGTATTTTCAAGTTACAATAAAATAGTATTAATTAATAGTATTTAATGCTACTTTACTCATAATGATATTTTTCAATTTGTATATACATGTGGCCCGTATAACATGGATCTAATTTCGATCCGGCCCGTGCCGCGAAAAGTTTGGACACCTCTGTTCTAGGGGATCAGAGAGTTATTGGGAAGAGAAAATAAGTTCAATAATGGAATCACCTGTAAAAAAAAAAATCCTTTCTTCAAGAATTTTATTGAGATTAAAAAAAACAAAAACAAAAAGAATATCTTTGTTATAGACAAAATATGAAGGAGATGTAAAAGATGCAAGTCGTTATTATCTGCCGCCCGAAATTCCTACCATTTCCCTTCGTGCCACTTTTAATGCTTCTAGCTTTACAATCAGTAAGAAATTTTTGAAGTATATTCTCTTTAAGGGTATATAACTATTTATAGCTGTAAGAAATTATGGCCCGACTTATAAAAGACAGATATGCGTTTTTAACTAATATAGATAAGATGTACAGACAGATAATGATAAATCTTATACAGAGAAGAATTTTTTGGAAACTGATTGTTGCAATTCTCATAGAATCCTATGAGTTAAGTATAGTGAACTTACGAGTCATGGGCTTTATTTAAACAATCCAGTGTTTTAAAACATTTAGCGATGGATGGATACAAGAATTTTGAATCATGGATGATATCATTAGTGGAGAAAGCAGTATTGTTGCTGTATAAGAACTTCATTTTTCAACTTTCACTTTTTTATGGCATTCTGTTGCAACAATCGAAATCTAATCATTCTACATCACTATACTACATTTGATAGTTTTGAGCATAGTATATCTACCAATAATAGCATATCTACAAGCTATAAAATTTCATATTAAGTAAAAATTGATAAAATCGGATTAAGGAATTGGCTCTTTGGTTTGAGAATAATTTGAATATAGATAATTTGAAACGCTTTTCAACGGCTTTTTATATTTATTATCCCTAACTATTAAATCACATAATATATTATTTTAACCAACATTTGTTTCGTATTACTATGTCTACTTATTTGAATTATCTGCAGGTGAACAAATATGTAGTAACTAGAAGACGTGCCTGTCTAGACGGGTTGTTAATACGTTTGTTACAGTTTCATTAACTAAAGTCGTAGAATAAAATCTTACAAATATTAGCGAATCCTTCAATTAAAAAAAAAATATTATTTGCATTACATTCCAGGTGCAAAGTTTTTCTAATAGCGAAAACGAGTGTATTCATGTTGCCACTCGTTGAACTAAGTAGTTTGAACTACAGATATCAAATTTAATACATGTATGTCTTGGAAGGTGAACGTGTATATCTCTGAGTAATTTTTTAAAATTTTAAATAAAATTTTATTCAATTAAAAATTGATCCAAATGTTGCTATTTTCCATGATAATATTCGTAAATATAACAGCAGAGAAATAATTTTTATATCATGTTAAAAACAGACGGATTGAAATCGAGTCCATACTGAAATTCTTATTATCCTATGATAAAGGAAGTTGATCAAAATACTAAACTTCTCCTTAGAGTTTATCCCCTATCCAGAAGAAAACACATTTTCAGCACAAAGAAAAAAATGTTGCATAGAATAAATCGTGCTAAACAATCGATTTCAACATACATCGTATCTTTAAATCCAGATGATATTTTTTGATTACCTGCCATATATTTATGCTGTTTAGATAATATTTTTAATTACATGAATTTATAATATTTTCATTGCAAGAAATTATATCATTCATTTTATATCAATTCGATACAAAATATATATTATAGCAGTTATACCTCCTTTAAACCATTATCTTGATAACATTTGGTCCATAACCACCCTGTATACTTACATCATAAAAGCATCCTCTAATTAAAAATCACACCATGAAAACGAGGGTGTTAGATATGTGGAGATAAATATTTGATTATAAAAAAAGATATATAAAAATCTCAAAATATAACAAGTTTATAAAAATATTCTATATTTGAAAAAAGTCCAGAATAAAGGAAGTTTTTTTCTTTACTGAAACGTTATCACTTAAATCCGAAATTTCGCAATTGAATATAGAATACAAGCATTGTTTTCTGAACGGTCTTGAAATTTAAAATAAAATTTTCACATTTAAAATGTTGCTAAATGAATTTTTAGATTTTTTGCGAAATGCTATCACAGAGGTTGTAATTTTTAACAGTAACTTTAAAAAAATGTAACAACACCAGTCGCTCTGGTTTGGCCTAATTTCTACAGAAAAAAAATCTTCCATTAAAAATATTAAGTGAATTTCTTTAAAAAAATTTCTCGTTAATTAAAAATAAAAATAGTACATTGTTTTGATATAACAATTTTGTTTCCCTGCGCAATAAGTCTAATGGCAAAGGAGATATATTTACAGGCATAGTAATGACTATTGTTTACCAACGGATTCTAAAGAATTCCATGCTTTTGCGCATGGTTAGGATGGGTTTAATTCATCAAAATAAGAGTGAGGGGAAAAGAGGGAATGTTCAGAAGAATACATTCAGCAATAAAGCAATTTTGGATTACTCGCAGTCTAAATAAAAATAGAATAATATCAAAAACGAGTTGATACTCACATACATGTGAGAAAAAATTGAACAAGGAAAGGATCTAATAGAGCTAAATTAAGGTTAAAGAAGAATGAAGAATTCAGAAAATGCGTTCATCCTTCTGCTCCTTTATGAATAAAACCTTTGAAAAGTGAATAATAAATGGATGCCGAGTCAACGACTCCTGATCTTTGTGTCATTTGGCGATAAAGAGATATTAAAAAAATCTTAGCAATAGTGCCATTGCTTTCTGATGACTGCTGTAACTTTCCTTACCTTGTAAAGGAACTATAAAATGGTGAAGTGAAGAGATAAAGCCGAAGGGATTCAGTTATTAATAGCGATTTTCTGCTTGTGTGTTGTTCTTGTGTAGGTGTAAGAGTGTATTTTGCTATTTTATGTTTATGCAGTGAATTCTACTAAATGCAGTTAACGCTCACATTAATGAACCATTTTTTTGTTATTAAGTCTACTGGAATTTTCACCATAACCTTTTGAAGTGTACATACAAATTTGATGAAGTTTTAAAAATTATATAATTAATTTACATAATTTTTAAGGAAAAAGAAAATATCTTCAAAAATTTATAGTAGGATGGGGGTGGTTTCAGTGGAGTGTAACCACCACTTACAACATATTCTTCTAATGAATAAAATGCATTTTAATTTTTACAAAAGAATAATAATATAATTATTCATTACTCTTTCATAGAAATACTAAAATATACAATATTATCAATAAAAACTATTTTAAAATTCTTACAATACGAAAAAAATCATAAAAGAAAAATGAAGAACTTCAATAATCAGTAATCGATAAATAAAGGTAGTGTCTTAGAAATGGCAAGTTCTTTACTAGGCATTTAGACTTTAAATAAAATTAACTCCTATACTTCAAAATATGGGGAAACATAATGTTTAAATTAACCATTTAAAAATTAAGAAAATTATGCTACGTTAAAAAATATATTTAATATCTCCAGAATATGACTGCATGCTACAACAAGAAGAACGCAACTGAAAAAGAACAAAAAATTCAACCACCCAACTCGTATAAATCTTCCTGAAATATAAATTTACTCCTCATGTATAAAACACATGGCCCCATAAATTATCAACCACTTGACTCACAGAAACAGAGGATGGAAAACAGATCTGCTGCACTAACGTGTTTCAAATGGTAGAGAATATCATGCTTTAGTGTAGTATATAACTGAAACTACTTAAAAAATATGAAGTATGAAAACTTATTGGAAAAATAAATGAGAAGAAAAACCACATTTTACTTCACCGATTTGTGCATATCTTCTCTATTAGATGCCTTTTGTTAGAAAATTAGATAAAAAATGTGCTGTCCTTTTTTTTTTTTTTTTCCAGTTTTAACTTATATTCTACTCAGACGCATTTTGACCTATGGACAAAGATATTCAACTTGAACTTCTGTTTTAACATTCAAATAGCTTTGATTCATTTGTCCTTATTGTGAAGAATTTTATTTCAAGAATAACCTCAAATATGCATATCACAGAAGAAAATATCGGTTGACAGCATAATTTATAAATCTATACTTATAATAAAGCTCAATGTGTGTGTGTGTGTGTGTGTGTGTGTGTGTTGGCGCTCTACAGGCCAGACCATTGGACCTACAGCTACCAAATTTGGTACATGTATACCTTGGAGGTTGGGAATGTGCACCTCGGAGCCCTTTTTTCGAATTTTTAATTAGAATTTGAATTAATTAAAATTTAAGCGAAATTTCGACGTTTTTCCGCTATAACTTCCGAAATTATGATCGCATAAACATGATTTTTACATCAATTTAAAGATAAAAAAATTAGCTTTCTAACGGTACAGTTTTTTTAATTTACAAAGTAAGCTTCTATTTTTAACGAATTTTTAAAGAAATATTTTAACTATGTTTTTATCACGTGACTGGATAAAATAAAAGAATGCCGGAAGTTCAAATAAAAAAACTATCATCGTAAATCAAGTCTAAAGAAATGCAACTTTCAGCACGTGACTGGATAAAATAAAAGAAACATAAAATGTGATATTTTCTAAAAAAAAATAAATGCTAAGCAACGGTTTCTTTAATCGTTTGCAATATCTAAATCATTTATTCCATAAATCATCTTTATTTACAGAAAACCTGATTGAATTTAGACTGAATTAAATTTTGAAAATTTAAAATTGAATTTAAAAGATTGAATTTAATTTTGAATTTTTTTAATATTTTGGAAGCATAACCGATAGTTAAAAGTGACTGATTTATAAAATTAAAGTATATTATTAGGAAAAGGTGTACTTTTAGAACTTTCCGTCCATCATCTTAAAGAAAATATTAATTTCAGGTCAATCAATGCCCGGAATTACTTCAAGGCTAATGAATATGTGATTTAATTGAAAACTTTAGAACGCTTTACACATGGCGAACCGGCTGGTCGCCAAAGGCGGCTAGTAAAAAATAAATTTTAAGCGAGTTTCTAAATAATACAGAGAAAAAGAATACTTTTAACGCTACTCCTGTATCTTGTCTTTTCTGCGACAGAAATCAGATAATTTAAATTCTGATATTTGGTGAATGTTTGACTTTGATCTGTAGAATGCTTGTAACATTTAAACATATCTGTATTTTCTAAAACATGGGAAATGGGGATTTATTTAAAGAAGAAAGAAACCTATGCAAGTTTTCCAAAGCGTGCCTGGTTTCGTTGAAAGGACTAGGGTATTTTTTATTCTTTACAGCATTGTACAATGTGTACGAATTTGATTCCCTTGAAAAAAATCAAAAATTAGATTAATTTTAACACATATATTAATATTTTACAGGTTAGTTAAACTAGTCGCTATAAATTAAAATAGCTAGTGAGTTCACGGGGGGTGATGTTCTCTAAATTTTCAATTCAAATATTTTGTTTTTTGATCTCTTAATAGATTTTTCAGTAAGATATATTTAATCTTAACACTTTGATAGATATTTAATTTATGATATTTGAGAAAACTTACGTCGCTTTGTTCATTGAACTTGGTATCAAATTTTTTTTTGTCAGCTCAAAAACACACATACACACTTTTAGTCGAAGTTTAATTACTATCACTCTAAAGTCCAACTTTTATGGGATCTGACAGAAAGTTGCAGAGAAAATTCATGAAAGGAATTGTAATTACGTTCTTTGTAGTACTTCTTTAATTTTCTATCAACTCCCGTTAAAATGGAGTAGTAAACTGAAATTGAAACTAGTAAACTTCAATTAAAAAAAACACTTTTTTTCTGATGCCAAACGGATTTATTAAGAATTGCGCATATAAACCAAAACCTCTTAGAATTGAAGTCTTTTATACACTGAAGTGAAAATTTAGTTATGTAATTGCTGAAATAATCACTCAATAATTTTTTTTACTTATCTTAAAATTCAGTTTTCTTAGTTTTACTTTCCGAAGAATCTAAGTGAAATAAAAAATAATTTTTTTTTCAATCAATAAATGTAATTCTGAAAAAATTATGAAGTCTAAATTTTATACAATTTTTTGTTTCAAAGAAATCACTTGATATATACAGCATTTTAATCGAAGAGATGTTTCTATCATCTGCGACCAAATCTGACTGAGTTATGAAATTTTGAATTTCATTATTTTAAAGCAACCCACAATTTTAGGCTTGATAGTTAGGGGGAAACTTTGACTGATATATCATCTTTGAAAAGGCCAATGGATGGATTTAAAACTTGCATTTTTATGAAATAGCAATATTCAAATTTTCATAACTCAATCGATTTTGAAAGCAATAGAATGCATCTAGCTTTTATTTAAAATATAAGTGCTTCATGAACGTTTTATAAAATATGGCTCATATGAAATATTACACACACATACAAATACACACTCACATATGTAATGATACATTAAAAGTTTATTTAAACTGAATTAATTTCTTAAATTTTAACTCAATTTTGCCCATATTAACTTCATTCTAAAGATAGTTCTCTTAGTTCCTGATCCGATTCCCCGTTATCTACTGAATTAATTCAAAAAACGCTTTATAAAGCTCTTTATTCAGCGATTTCCACGGTGCGAGTGATTGATAAAAGTTCCTTACATAAACGGACAGTTTTACGAATAGATCCCTACGTTACACACACACACACACACACACACACACACACACACACAC
>JAPMOQ010029355.1:265696-294641 GCA_026543055.1 Argiope trifasciata | reverse complement strand
TAAAATTGTAATTATAATGCTAAAAAAATCGCTCAGAGACATATATTTCGGGTTGGGGAAAATTGCAAGCCGAATTATTTGACCTACAGTTACTCATTGGTACTTGCATGTCTTGGAGTTGGGTAATATATGTCTCTGAGCGATTTTTTTAGCATTATAATTACAATTTTAATACATAAAAAATTAAGAAGAATTTTGGTATTTTTCCGCAATAATTTCCAAAAATGTTATAGATAAAAAAAATTTTACATTGTTTCAAAATTTAAAAAAATTCTAACGTTGCCAACTTGATAAAATGAGAACTTTCGCTAAATTTTGCTAAATTAAATTTTTTTTTCTTTTTTGCGCCTAATTTGTAATAATAGAGTATATGCTTGCCTTGAAATTCAAACGACTTTCATTATTTCCCCAATTACTTAAGAACCTGCTTTTAAAAAAAACAGAAAGAAAAGAAAAACCTTTGTTAAAAACTAAATTATTTTATTTAATAACAGTGTAGTTCAAAAGACTAATGAAAAAAAAAATGAATTACAGTGCTGCAAAATTTAGAAAATAGTTTAGGGTGCTTATTTAATATTTTTAGTTGTACTATGATGTTAGGAACTGTCTTTATTAGAAATGTTCATGTACACAATAATAGAACTTAATTAAGAAATTAAAAATAATATGGGTTTTATTTGGTGGAATCAGGTGCAAAGAGTTAAAAAACGATTTATCTGGAATGAGATATAGATAGTATGCCTGGTAGCCTATGGCGATTGGTAATAAATATGAGTTTGTGTCTGTTGTTGTTCTACAGACCAGCCATATGATATACAGTTTCTAAATTTGAGTTATATGTAATTTGAAAGATGCAAATGTGTACTTCAGAGATTTTTTTTTTGAATTTTTTAGTGGATGACACTTGATGTTAATACAGTTTTTTTTCTTCAAATATTAATTATTTAATTAATTTTAACAAATTTTTAATACTTTAAATTTAAAGCCCAGGCAATTGAAATCAACAGGCCGTAGCTCAATCGGTAAAATGCAAGGATTTCTGTTTTTTTTTTTTTTTTTCACGTGAAGGTGAAGAATGCGAATTCATTTCATGCGAAAATCAATAATTTTTTGATACTTAATTTTTTTTGATAATTATTTAATAAAAAGTAACTAAAATAAGAATTTTTTTGTCGACAAGTAAAAATTGGATTTTTTAATACTACTTATTTTTTGTTTGTTTTCTGCCTAACGCCTAAAAATATAGTACAAAACTGTTTTGAAATTTAAACCGTTTTTATTGTTACATCCTTCCTATAAAATTTCATTGCTGTAAAACACCCAAATCTAAATTTAACTCGCTTTTAAACATATTTATTTACCAATCATATTTCCATTGTTATGAATGAAACCTAAATCATGTTTAATGTTTCATCAAATATTTAATCACATGACTTTCTTCCTTTGTTAAAAGTAAAAAAGATCTCAATGTGTAGTTATGAGTCATATGAAAAAATGGTTACAATAACAGGAAATTCATAAAATAGATGAAATACACTTTTTTAGTTGTTAATAAACTAATTATTAATAATACTCAATTACTTTTTTAATAATTAATAAATTGATTATCAATAAACTAAATTACCAATAAAATTAATGAATAATGAAAATAAGGATCTCAAAAAATAATGTTTTAAAAAATCTTTTCAATTATAACAATGTTTTAATTTAAACATTATATTTTTATTTTTCAATTATTTTTTAAAAAAATGTTTTAATATATTTTTCCTACAGTTTATTTCGCACGAATTCATGCAAAAATGAGCTTGTATTGAACACGTAGGAAAATTTAACTTTTATCGGCCATCACATTAACAAAAACTGAAATGGAAAGATTAAATTAATTCATACTGCTAACTAAAATGAGAAAAGTTTAATATTTAGCACGTTTTTGCATAAAATGTTAAAAAATATGAAATGTGATATTTTCTTTAAAAAATGAATGCTAGAAAAGTTTTCTGGGACGTTTTA
This sequence comes from Argiope trifasciata, assembly GCA_026543055.1. Taxonomy (NCBI): domain Eukaryota; kingdom Metazoa; phylum Arthropoda; class Arachnida; order Araneae; family Araneidae; genus Argiope; species Argiope trifasciata. Next base: position 292,631 of record JAPMOQ010029355.1, on the reverse strand, counting down.
AAGCTATCTGAATTATTAATTCAACAATTCAGTATTATTTAAGGCATGCATAGTTTAATCGATAGAGGATATCCACCCTAATCAAAACTAATTTCTTAAACATCGTTAATCGTCACAATCGTTTACAAAGAAATGGTCGAAATGAAATAAATAATTACGTATTGTATAATTTGAATCAATGAATCTGAGAAATTTTTATTGAATGTTTCTTTGAAATATTGCATAAATTATAAAAAGATATTCTGTAGATTACAGTGCTGAAGGATTCGATTTTCATTAATCATATTTAAAAAAAAATTATATTTATTTTCAATAAAAACGTTTTTGTATACATTGAAGCTTTTTTTCCTTTCATTTCAAATTCAAATTTAGATACAGATGACAGCAAATTAGAGTTGTATATAGCAGCATAAATAAAATATCGTAACCTTCTAAAGTAATATGAGTTATGTGACTACCGAAATCGGAAGATTAAAAATATTTTGCTGAAGAAGTTATTAAGGTGTACGTATACACTTGAAGATTTTTTTAAAATTTTAACTATAAAAAGACAATTTTTTCACAGTAGGTCATTAATATATGTTTGAACTCATTTCAGTGGGAAAAAATCATATTGCACTGGTTATTAATTAATGAATTAATATTTAATGAGCTAATTAACGTATTTTTTGAAACATGATATCTTAAATTCTAATTTGTACAGAGTCACAATTCTAGTTGCAAATTATACCTGATATTAGTCTTTATGGGATGAGCCTTAATCAAGTTATAAAAATGCATAGTTTTTTTAAAACAATTTTTTCATCAACGCTGAATAGAAAAATTGAGATTTTTTCAGTAATTTTGATACTTAATTAGCTATAAAAAATTTATTTTTTTAATTACAGCTTTGATTGAGGTTTATCCCCTTCAATGCTTCATACATATTATTTTGATATATAAATAATTGTATTTGGTTAATTTCTTGTTGAGTTATCATTGTTTGAATTAAGCAACATAGTCGGAAAATATCATTCTTCAGAAAATGAGTTTAAAAGAAAAACCGAAAATAGAGTTTTTAGTGAAAGTACCTCAAGAAAAATCCTTATAACTCGAGAAATATTCCGAATATGGACAGCATCTTGGCATCGTTTGAAAGCTAAAGAATCAGAGAACATTTTGAAACAATAAAAAAATATTCGATATTTTGAACGATTTTCGAAGTTTCAAGTGTGTACGTAAAGTATGGTATATAAATATGTGATTGAAAATTTAAGAGAGCTTTCCTTCTTTACGAGCCAAAAGTGGCTAGTTTATAATAAGGGTGTAATGTCATGGATTCAAGTTCAGAATGAGTAAAGCATACCTAAAGAAAATAAATTAACACATCTTAAAGTTTCAAAATATCACAGTAGCTTGGATATAAAATTATATCTAAACAATTTAAGGTAATTTATACCAATGCTGCCGATGAAACAATTGTTAGCCAAAGACGACTTGCCTAATATGCTTTTTCTTCCTTTTTTTCCAAAAGTTTTCAGAATAATTATTGATTTCCAGTGCATTTTTAATTGAATAAACTTTTATATTATTAGTCTCTATATCATAATTTATCTTTATGTTTATTCAATGAAAATAATTCAAAGTGCCCAATTTTGGAAATATTGATTTGCATATGAATTTTTCTTTCTTTAAGTAGAGTTTGTTTCTCAAAAAACAAGTTATTACATAATAAAGGATTCTGTGGTTCGTTAAACATCTTCAGGAAATGAAAATGAGAGTAAAATAGTAAAATTAGATTGTCAGATTTCATGACAGGAATGCAATCAACTTGTAGCCCGTCCGAATTCATAAAAGGGAAAGCTGATTTGTAATTATATTATTATTCATGCTTTTCCTTCTAATTGGCCTCAAGTCTTCAACGACTATCAGTGAGAAGAATTTTAATTATCTACTTTTGAATAAATTATGCTGATCTCTTTTTTTGTTTTCAGTATTTATTTTATTTGTGCTGATCTTATGTATGTGTTTTTGGCTTATTAGTATTTTATTTTTTATTTCTTTATTTATCAGTGTTATCATTATTATTCTTTTTGTGGTAGAAATGGTATGCATCTTGAGACTACACTTCAAATGAAACGTGTTTGTGTTCAGTTATCTATGCTATTTTCATCTTTTTTCTTTCTCATGTTCGAAACCACAATTTTATATCAATGATTTGATTCTGTAAAGCTCCAGGATTCCCAGTTCTTCCTATGATGTTTTAGTTTCAATATAATGTGTTTTGTACTTAGCTACGATGTATTGGGCAAATAACATAGTACTCATGTCTCCCTCATATTAAACCACAATTTGATATGAGTAATTTAATTTCGTAAAGTTCTAGAATAAGGGTTCAGGACTTTCTAGTATATTGCTATCATATATTTTGTGCTTTGTTTAGCTGTATTGTTTAGATAACTAATATACATTTTTTAATTCTTGTCTTTGGGCAAATGGATTCAAAGTTTTATAAACAGACTATTTTTATATTAGACCTGACAGCAAATTTATATACCTCTTAAAGATTAAGTATTATCATGTTCAGTATTTTAAAGTCAAGACTGAATGCTAAATTTCCTTTGTTTACTTCTTTATGGTCTGGAGTTATCGTGTTCATATTTCGTAGATCAACAGATTGTTAATACTTTTGATCCAAATTTAGATTTATAATACTGGAGGACGAATTATCTACTAAATGTCATCTAACTATCTGTTTATCAACTATCTTGATCATCTTTTATTATGATCATTTGCATGGGGGGAAATCCAAAGATTATCAGTTAACTAATTTTGTCTCATTTATAATTTGGATGTAAAGATCGTATACCGATTTCTTTCATCTTTTTTTCCCTTGTAAATTTACTTTTTTCTCAAATTTACACTGATATAATTACTTAATTCCAAATTTACCCTGATACAACAGATAAAGCTCCATATTTGTTTAAAATACGGATTCTGGGCGATATATCAAATGCTTAGATTCATTGCAATCTCCAGTTTCGTATAAATACTGAACGATTATTTCGAACTTTCCCGTATTTGCTGAAATTAAAATTTGCAAAAAAAGTAAATTTTTCACTGTTAGAATTTAGAATGATTCCAATAAATTTTATTTTTCTTTGTAATGAAGTTTTGATGATTTAAAAACGAAATTTATTCTCTGTTTGCTACTTAGAAAAAACCCCCGTATAACTGCTTCAAAGACGCATAATCAAAAGGACAGCTCATATATTTTCAAACCGCAAAAATAGTAAACTTCCGTTCTTAATGGTAAAACTACGTGACTTCGAGCAAAATACTGCTCATTTATGGACCCATACCAGTTTCTGAAAGTTATTCCCAGATTTCATTTGAGGAAATTTGGGAAACTTTGAAGGTTACTAAGGTTATCGACAGCGACTCAAGCAAAAAAACAAAACTAAAAACGAATTTCCCCAAGTACGAAGAACGCACGGATTTTAATGCAATATCCGCTTAAAGTTAAGTCAATCCTTTTGAAAAGTTAATACGTCAAAATTAGCATTTTATTAACTAGCGCATTTTATCCTCTCCCCCATGTTTTTCTGTATATTTTTTTTAAAAAGGAAAAGTTACATTAAAAAAAAGTTATAATACAAATAGAAATAGTATGTATTTTTAAATAACTTCACATTAATCGGATAGGTCGGAAATTGGAAACATATGTTACAATTTGCGACATAATAAAATGCTACGTTTCATCCATATGTTTCAAAGAAATTTTGATTTGTGTTCGCAAACAAACAGACGGACAAATTGTTATTATTTAAGCTTAAATTGCACTGCTTAGGCATAAAAATGAAAAATTACGTTTAAAAAAAGTTATAATATAAATAGAAATAGTATGTTCATTTAAATAACTTCACATTAATCGGATAGATAGGAAATTAGAAACATATGTTATAATTCGTGACATAATGAAATGCTATATTTCATCCATATGTTTCAATGAAATTTTGATTTGTGTTCGCAAACAAACAGACGGACAAATAGTTATTATTTAAGCTTAAATTGCACTGCTTAGGTAAAATTGCACAGCTTAGGCATAAAAATAGTAAATTAAATTTCATTAATAACTGCTTTTTTAAACTAAGGTGCTCATAAATAGGCAAACAAACGTAAAAAAAATCATAAAACAGATTTTTAAAGAATTACACACATTACATACACATTTAAATGAATATTACATTACATGAAGTAACTTCGTGATCAGAGCGTGCTGGGTTCGAGTCCCGGTTAGAACATGGTTGTTATTCTGTGTTCTATCTGTGAGTAGAGTGAATGTGCCCCCCTGTAAAAGGGGGTTGTGCAAGCGAATGTGAAGCATGAAGTAGCTAAGTCGTATTCTTGGTCCTAGTTGGCGCTACTGAAAAACAAGGGACGCTTATTAGGCTTAAACCCCTGACTATTGGTCGGTGGGCTGGTAAAGTGCCATTGGTAGCAACAAAATGAAGTAGAAAAGCTCTTTTCTGGGACTAGGTCTGCCCAAATATTTCAACGAGACAATTTAAATATGGAACTAGCAAGACGTGTAATATTTTATGTTCAATCGAAAGTCCTTACCTTTATTAAATTTTGAAAAAAAGTCGTATATTTTTTGAAAAATGTCAAAACTGTCTATCCATTTTTATACGCGAATACAATAAAAATGCTTTGAGCTAAATGAAGGAAATTTCGGATATGATTTTATTGCCAGAATATTAGATCTGCAACACATGTAAGATAAAATGCGATCATGAAATAACTATTTTATGCTTTGTGATTCTCTATTATATGTGAATGCATTAATCATTTAAAAGTTACAAGACATTGCAAAAATAAGTTTTAATATATAATCCTTTACTATTCTACTATTTAATAAATCTAAACACAAGATTTTCAGTGCCATGCATGAAAGAAGGAAAGGGACAAAAATCTTATTGGTTTAAATCAAATTTACGTTACTTGAAGGAATACATTTAGGTATTAATGATTTTTAAAAATTAATCTTATTTTTTTTATTTTGTTTATAACGTATTTGCTTTCATTTACAATTTATGTTTCAGACTCTCTGGTATCCAAATCTGTACAAAGTATTCTTAAATCAAAAGTTTGTCGCATAATAATATTTTAATAATTGAATGGACGTAGTAAGACATACAGAAAATTAACCAACTATATTTGATAAAGTATTGATTTTAACTATATTCTATAATGAACTGAATACGTATAAAAACAAAAAAATATTTTTGACAGCTAGGAAAATAAGGTTTCTTAATCTATACGCTCGTGGCTTTACACAGCTACCTATTGGAAACCCGTCTCTAACTGAATAATTGTATAAGTAACTAATAACTATAACTACTATATTCAAATGAAAGATCTAAATTCAATTTTATATGGCGTATTCTACCTGCGTAACATGGGAACACTCCCTGGCACCCAGTTGGAAATCAAACCTGACCGTGGATCCCAGATTGTTCTGGCCATGGAGTGTTTGATCTCAGGTTTGATTTCCAACTGATTGATTAAAAATTGTCCAGATCGATTAAAAAGGGTTCGCCTTAAGTGTTTTTTATATGAAAGTGGTAAAAAAATAAATCCATCCCATTTGTAAAAAGTGCCGTGAACATAAATGCTTCACCGGATCACATTGTGTGATCGGACTTTCTAAGGGATCCGATCCCCTTATTATTATGATTTTTTCAAGGTCAACAACTACTGGATTTTATCTGGCATATGACAAATCTTTTGAGGATAAGCAACAACAACAACAGTATAACTAATCAATGTATAATAACTCCAATAATAATTGTATAAGAGCGTATTGAAGTTCTTAATTCTGTGACAAAACCTAACATAGATCGAAAGGAAATTTGATGATCAATTTTAGAATCCTTTTCTCAGCATAAAACATATTTATATTCATTTTCAAATGTATGCAAATTTTTAATTTTTCTTCCAGCCGAAGAGGATTGATAATAAATTTAATAGTGGTATCGTAATGTCTTCATAGGTGTAGGCTGTATGCGCTTTCCTTAAGGTTGAACTATGCTATCGCCTTGACTTAATCATCATATTACCCCGGATACTCAAGAATGGCTGGAGAGCCCTTTTCTGTGATTAACTTCTAACTTAACTTAACTGTGATTTGCCTGCCTGCAAAAATGCATACTGTGGAACAGTATGCATTTTTGAAAATTGTATTGATGTTTAATTTAAATTTTGTTCATTGTATTTTTTTTATTCTGCATGAGCAAATGTGAATTTCTGTAATTATTTTTCAATACTTATATATTTATAAAAGATTCCATCTTTTAAACTAGTCTTTCATTTATTCAGCCCCTAATTTTTAAAATTCTTTGGCAAAGATTATTTCCAGTAAAATATCACAAGAATTATTCGGTGCCATGGTGATAAATTAATGTTTGTAATAACTGTACATGCCAGGAATATTCAGAGGTCTCCTCAGAACTCTTACAAATGACTCGCACTCTTCGCGTCTAGACATCTTAATAACCGTGATGGCTTCCACCCCTGCGCAGCAGTTCTTCGACTCTTCACTTCACATCCTTTTTAGGGCAGACGGAACAGTCTTACGGTGGTTAGAGACATGACAATGAAACAATAAATAAGTAATTATTTTTTGTACAATTATCATGAATATGTCATGTAACGCAATAAGAAATTCATCATGCCGTTTATTTTATCAATTAATAGAATTGATATATGTACTAGATGCTTATTTGTTGTGTTATTAAGCTCCTGCTTTCACATTTAACATCATGTGAACTACTAATTTAAAATTTTGCGATTATGAGAAATAGCTAAGGAAAATAAATTAGACATAGGATCCGCTAGCATTATTCTTTCTTTCTTTCGTTTTTTTTTTCTTCATAAAAATAATGATATTGTATTTGCTTTCAATAATCTTATATTTCATTTAAAAAATTCAGAAAATAATGGAAAATAATTAAAGCCATCTTTTGGATGGTAAGAGTTTTCTAATGGAATTTTTGAAAATTCTATTTTTTTTTTTTGCAATGAAAACATCAAAAATTCTCCTCATCATCAATCTCGGTTATATAACTTGTATTCTTAAGTGTATTATTTTTAATCGTTAAATATAACAAAATTGAAAACATTTCTTAGAAAATAAAAAGAAACCTTGTACAATAAGAATGTATCAACATCGTACTAAAAACAAACAAGTGTTTTTTTTTTAAAAAAATTGGTGTATTTATAAGATTTCAAATATTTACTAAATCTTATTATTTAGGTTCTGTTTAAACAATTACAAACTTTTACGATTGTTGCTCTTATAAGGAAATATAAAAACAAGAAGAAGAAAACGAAGCAAGTGACTTAATACGGCCTTATTCATTGGTTTGGTTTGATGTTGTAATCTTTATCTTTGCATTGTATTTAATATATCAGAATTTTATTTGAGAATATATGTCGATCACATTTCGCTGAGATAAGTTTAATTTTCGTTTGCACATCACGTTCAACAACTAATATATATATTATGTATGCTAAAGACAATTTCGAGTTTATTGAATAGTAAAACTTTGATAATGAAAATTATTTTAATTTTAAATCGTCTGCAATTTGAATTCTTTGGAGTATTTTTTTTCAGCTTTTTTTATTAATATTATGTTATAGTAACTAAATTTATTCAAAAATTGAATTTATTTTGATTTATTTGAAGTCAACATTAAGAATAAAAAAGGTTTTTACTTCTGAATCGGTGTTATTTAAATATAATCAAGCTTTGTGCTCGTTGCGCCAGTTTAATTTTATTGAAAAATGAAAAATGAGCAATAAATATCAATTGTTTTTTAAATCGTGGACACTTTGGTTGTAATTATATTGTTTACTAATCAGATAGTTCTCCAATGTTATTGTTTATACTATGACTATATTATTTAAATCTATATTATTTAACTTTCGTCTATGATTCTTCCAAACTCTCAGATATTAAAGACATGTTATTTTAATTAACTTGCTAAACTTCTGCTTATTGTATACATGGATTTTTCTAATGGAAAGCAGTCTTATAACCTCATACTACCATTAAAAGCGTAAATGTCTGGTTCATTTACCTTTTGAATTTCACGGTGCTGTAACTTTAATTTTTTTTGTTGACTCATTAACTATACAGATGCTAAACAAATTCCTTCTAATTTAGTTTTCAACAATGGGAGGAAATCACGTGATTAAATATTGCATTAAGCAATTAAAGCTTTGTTAATTTTAGATAAATAATGTCATATGTTGTTCGAATTTAAACAAGAAAATAACCTAAAAATATGCCAAAATTTAGTAAAAATTTGTAAAACTTAAATTGTTATAATAAAAAAAACATCTTTTTTTATGTTTTTAAAAATTGTGAATTATTTTTTCACTATATTATTTTTAGTAGGTATTCTGAAAAAATCTCCCAAAATTTGATATGTAAGTGTTTATTCACTCTTAGCATTAAATAATTATTTAACTTCGCATTGTGTTCACCTTACTGAATCTATTGTCTAATTTGTGTTTCATTGTACAGCTATGATCTCTTTTAATGGATCTAAATTATTGTTCCATTAGCTTTTTAAATACCTGTCTTAGAGATTTATCTTTAAAATTTTTGAGAAGATTTGTCCTAGAGATAAATCTTTAAATAATAAATTAAATTTAAAATTAAAAGATTTATCTGTCTTAGAGGTTTATCTTTAAAGTTATTTATCTTTAAATAATTGGTGAAGAAAAGTAAAAAATAACTAAAATAACTAAACCAATAATAAAAAATAACTAAAAGGATATTTAACAAAAATTATTAATTAGCAACTTCTAATGAATAATTTTAACTTATTTAACAATTTTTAACTATTTTTTTCTTACAAATATTCAGAAACCAGAAAGAAACTCTAAGGACCCCCATATTTCAAAATGTTCTAATCTAATCTAGAATTTCTTAAGCGTTTAAAACAAAATCAAAGGCAGAAAATTTATTTGATTATTTTTTCAAAATTAAAAACTATGTGATGCATTTAACATTTATTACCTATGCTTTTAACATTTATAAAAAAAGTAAATATTTAATAAAGGACGATTAAGAATTAAAAGATTAAATTCAACTTAAATAAAAATTTTGCTTATAAATATTTAAGAATTAAATCTAATGTAAACCATTCAATTCTAATGAGGGATTCTGCTTCAAATCCCAATTTTAAAGCACTCTAATTTAGACAAAAATGCTTTTGGTTGAAAATTTAAAAATATATGTAAACAGTTTGCCATATTTATGAATAATAATATTCAAATAATATGATACCAATTAATACGACTTTATATTTACGTATTTATAAAAAATGCCTTTTCTTATTTAATGATTTAATAATAACCATTAAATATTATAACTACCCCTTAAAAACCGAGGCCTTTAAGTTTCTAGGTGTCTTGTCTTTTTAAAACTTAAAAAAAATTGGTTATAGTATTTTCAAGCTTTAATAATTAATTATCAAACATCTGAACCAAAAAAGGTATCTATTTCAGCCTAAAAAGTCACAAATAAAAACAAGATTCAAAATATGTTTTCCAAATTTTCAAAGTAAGAATGAACATCAAAACGCTTTGATATTTTTATTTCCTGGTTGATGAAAAAAAAAAAAAAAAAAAAAAAAAGCAAATTCTTTGAAAAAATACCATAGCCGAAATTGCCTAATACATTACTTCAAATTGCGCGGAAGACAGAACACTCGTTTGCCAATAGAGCGAGCAACTTCCTGTTTTTCCCGCAGAGGGCGCGCAAGTGCCCGAAACAAATAATGGAAACAACATTTATTGTACCTGTCGGAAATAATCACTTCGTGCTTTTGCCATCAGGTGGATAAGTAAGCGGTGGGGACCAAATGACAGAAAGAATTTACCTGAATTTTAAACTCGTGTTTGAAAAATGGTCTTCATCGATGTCAAAGTAAGCGAAATATTATTTGTTTTCAAATATTTATTTTAATTAAAAAAGGAAATAATTAGCATGAATATGAGATTATTTTAATTAGTTTTGTTATCTTTAAAGAAAGTTAGAATTGATATTTTAATCTTGGTTAAATTCCAATGAATATATTTTCATTACTTAAATCTTCCAATGTATTTAATAATTATGAATTAAAGTAATAATTTGATGCTCATTAATACAGTGAAATACGGAGAAATTAATACAATGTACGAAGAACATTAATATAAATCATTTCAAGAAGAATTGCCAACTAATAAAATTCTTCAATCAAAATTAATAAAATTAAAAATGAAGCAAAATTTAACTACACAGTTGATGATATTTTTCAGCACATTTAAAAAAAAAAAATGTTTGCGATGTTTTGCTGAAAATATTTTTTTCTACATTTTTTAGTAATTCAGTTAAATAAATCGTTCCTTTTTCATTCTTATAACATAAAATAAAACAAAATCCGAAAGTTAAAAAAAATCAGCAATTGCAAAAAATTAAAAAAAAACATTTTAAAATAAAATAATTTTCAAATTTAGTGTTATTAAAGTTTTAAAAAAAGTTTTAGCGATAAAAGAATTTTTTTAGCCATTTAATATTCTTAAAATAAGATATTTAAAAATTATTATATTTGGGATAAGTAATTGAGTAATGAATTTTAAGTATATTTTTCAAGCAATATTTATTATCAATGAAATTTATAAAAGACACATTTAAAAGAATATCTATATAAAAGGAATCAAAAATCATATCGACATCTATATATAGTAATAATAAAGATAAATGAATCAGTGTGTTAGAGTTGGTGTTCTACAGTCGAAACCGTTTGATTACCAAAACCATATTTGCTCGCGATAAATTAGAATTTAAGCGAAATGTTGACTCTTTTTTTATTGTAATTTCACAAAATATTACTATATAAAAATAATTTTACATTATTTCTAAATTTTTTTCAAAAATATTTTTTTAGTAATACCATTAATATTTAAATTTTGATAATTTTTAAAAATAATTTTTGCCTGATTTCTAACAATGGATTACACTACTACCATGAAATTGAAATCATTTTCATTGTTTCATCAAATATTGAACAGCGTGATTTTCTTCCATTTTCGAGAGCTAAATATATGAAGGATTCTGATTAATATCCATTTAGTTTATTGGACAAATAAAAAAAGTGAAATCACAAAACCATTAATTTTAGAAGATAAATAAAATGATTATAAAGATTTTTAATAGCGCTACGACGGTTCGGGACTTAACTCCATTAAAAAGGCTTATGTACACAATAAACAAGGCTTAAATAAGACAAATAAAATAGCACCGCGTTTATGTCAGACAGTTTGGCGGAATCATGAACATAAAGCTATATTGGAACGATTTATTTGAAATCAAATATTATTTATATCTCGACAAACAAGCTAGACGCCTTACGCGACTATTAATAAATAAAATCAACAACAGTGAGTTACTTGTGGACATATCTTTTAAATGATGTTTGTAAACAATATAGTGTAATATGGATGCATTTATAAAAGTCTGAGAGTAAAACGAAGATGAAATTATGATGCCTTACGAAAAAAAAACTGTAACTACAATTTTTTTAAATGTAGCAATTACGCAATATTTGTAAGCAATAAAATTTATTATTACAGTTAAATAATCTTGAACTACGAACTACATTTTTTAGTAATTGAGTTCGTATTCACCAGTCAAAATCAAAACTTGCAAACGATTTCTTTAAATATCATTTACAATTACTGTTTCAAATGGAAGTTATATTAACCTATGTTTAAATATGCCTTTTAGCTGTTTCGTTGAATATTTGAATAAATTATTCTTGCGAATCTACCTTTTCAATGGAATGTATATGTATTAAATTTTATCCTTTTCTGGTAGATAAATTAGCTTAGTTTTTATTGAATATCTTTGCTTCATATACTTATGAATGAAATTAACACTTAATTGAGTATTACATTTCATTATCAATTGTATTTTATTATACTTTTAATTATGTCCACGTCATCAAAAGACGCGGGTATATTTAATAGTAAGGAAAGTGAACAACTCAGAGGGAAAAAAAAGAGCAAAAGAAAAAACTAGATAAATGTTAAAAATTAAATATTAAGCATATGTATTTGATTGAAACAATGTTTTTACAATAAATTTTATCGCTTAAAATCTAATTAATAAATAAGGTGTTAATTTTATCTCTTAAAATCTAATTAATAACTAATATGTTTTAAAATAACATTTGAATTTGATAAGTCAAACTTTTTGAAACGAAATATGAGATAAAATTTTTTTTAAATATAAATTCATGGTAATGATTTAAAAAAATATCGCATGTGTATTAAGTAAAATTTCAATAAAATAAATGTTGTTTACGATTTCTTTTGATGTTTTTTAATTAGTTATTATGATTTACATAAATGGGATTTCCACTCTCTCAATTAAAAATGAAAAAGTTTCCGTTTTATGGATATTTTTCATTTATAATATAGAACAAATAGCTATAATAAATTATATTTTATTTATTTTTTATAATGCAGAAACATAAAAAATAATGGCAATATTTGTAACATGTGTTAATAAATTATAATTAGTGTTATTTCGATATTTTTTATTTTATACAGATTTTATTTCAAGATCAACTTTTATATATTGATGTTTGAATCAATAATGCTGTACTTTATTAATAGAAGAATATTATTCTGTAAACTCTTTAAAAAAATTTAGAATATTAAGCAAATTGAGAGAAAGTTAATTTCACTTTACTGTTTTCACCTTATTGTCACTTTGTATTATTGGAAAATAACATTGCTATCCAAAATACTACTATTATTTCTCTTTTATTTCAAATACAATCGATTAAATATCAAAATCAAAGACCGAGAGTAGTTTGAAATTCCGCTACTAACTCATTTTTGCCCAGCATAGATACTAACATTGAAAACAATTTAAACACGCGAGTTCAGATATCCAAACATCCCTTACAGATTCTTACAGCTTTACAAGCTGCATCTAATTGAATATGATTCTATCAAGGAAGCTGAAATCACAGCCTGCGGAGTAAGTCATTTCTCACCAAACAGCTTTGAAAACTTCCTCAGTTTACATTCCCATTAAAAACCACTTTAAATATAAAAGCAGTGACGTAGAATGAGATAGACCACCGCCTTTCGTATTCTTTACAGATCAGTGGCGATTCGTAAACTGGGTCAAGGGATAAATACACAACAAATCTGCGTGTTCTGAAACAAATTTACATTTCCTTCGATTGGTGGAAGTTCGTTGAATATTGTTAATATTTCAAGTTTATCATGAACAATACTCTTAATATTAAAATGCTAATTTAACAGAATTATAAATTTTTAAAAGTTATAAAATTTTTTACTCGGAATTAGGGATTCAAATTTAATAGCAATTATATAAGTATTTCAATAACTCTCTGTTGATTTCTTTTAAATTAAATAAGACATTCTATTAGAATTATCTAGTCTGAAACTTAGTAAAACGTTTTTCATAGTAATAAGGATTTGAATAAAAAAAGAGATTATGCAAATTTCAATAATATTTATTGATTTCTTTTAAGGTATCTGCCTGATTAGGAGGCACATTTGAAAAATATCCTTTGAATATCAATTTTATTAGATTTTCTTGATTATTATGACTCAAAATAATGAATAACACCAATTAGAAAAATTAAAAATAATGTTATGAATTAAATTGATTTATTTTAGGTAAAATGTGATGAAATTTGAGGAAAACTCAAAACACTCTACGCTAAATTCAAATCCACCAGTTTAAATTATTTTTTTACACAACATAGTTATAACACTTATAAAGACGAACTAAAAGCTAAGAAAAATATACGAATGAAAAAAAGTTGGGAATCTTTGAGTATTTTTATGATAAAAATACTGTAAAACTCCTCTATAGTACTGGCAATAAAGTGCTAAAACCTATTAACATTAGACATAAATCCTTAGTTCATTGCCTTCATAGCATTTATGGTAACAATTATCCATAGTAGATTGTTCAAATTTTCATTAACATTTTGTGTTTTCCCAAGAAGACATTTTTGTCACATAATTTAACATACGTAGGCTTAATAATATTCATAATATTTTTTGGAAGTCCTATACTTGAGTCGTTATATTTCTGCCTTCTGAAATTGCATGTTGATATTTGCACCAAGAATCTTTTCCTTTGGGGCTTTGTACATTCGTTGTCTTTTATTATATGCAGCAAGTGTTCCACTTTGAATATGCAATAAATTACCAACATTGGATCTTATTGCTACACCATAATGGTTTTGTATTTATGACAATGTCTGTAAGTTTTTCTTTACCCCTGAGGACTTTAATAGATTTTGTAAAGATCCCAATTGAGTAACTTTTTATTTTCGAGCATGCATTACACATTCACATTTCACAACATAACTTTTCGTGAATTTTAATGGAATTAAAATGAAACAAAAAAAAACTGGTTATTTCTGGTTATTTCCGTGCTGCATCAGGTTTCGTTTTCATTTATTTTGATTTAAAGAAACATCTATATTTTCTGACATGAGAATCGTAGAAACAAAACAAGTACAGATTTGGAAACGAAAGTGATTGGTCTTTCAAAGGAAGCAATAAAAAAAGTTGTGATTATTAGTGAAAAGCTGACTTGGTGATGCAGGTAGATACTAAGAATATTCATTCCATCTAAAGAATTTTCTGATGAAATTTAATATGCTAAATTTTGGTTCAAAACTATTTTTAACTCGATATTCAGAATTGCGATATTTTAGTCCGTTATTCATTACTTTCTGCAGCTTGATTATTCTTTTTAAAGGAATCAATAAATAAAGAAATTCAATAGTTTGTTTCACATTCTAAATTCAGACTACAAAATACATATAATTTTACTACCATATAATAAATCTATAATACTATTATAACAGTTATTATATTTCAAGGTTAAAAAATTGCCATATTTTACACTCTTGCTTCATTTACATTTGAAACTAGAGAAATCAGTTTTATAAATTCGATAATTTGAAAAGTTAAACAATTCTAACATTCCGATTTCATAAGTAAATAACATAACTTTATTTTCATATATTACGAAGTAAAATCTGTGTTAGAAATGCAATAATCTTGAAACATGCTACTGAATACTTAATTCTAAGTAATAAAAATGGAAGAATGCTTTTGTGAATTATTCACCTTCATAAGGCATCATAAGTTCCAAATAATAAATATGAAAGAACACCATTATGTAACATTTGCTGAAATACAATTGCAAATAGTTTTGCATAGTTTCATTCTAAGACTAAATTTTTAGAACGGATGATAGATAATTATTTTTCAAGTGATTTACATATTGATAGCTACATAAAAAAATATTTTCTCTATTGTTGTAGTTTAAATTTTTCGTTTTCTTGCTTGATGATCTTTGTTTTAGTGATTAAACGTAATTTAAGGTATACGAACGTTATAAGTTCAAAGGTGACTTCTAAGAAAACAATGTATAATTTCTTGTGTAATGAAATTAAATATAAATCGAAATTATAAATTACATTATGTATAAAAAATTTATATGTATAATAAAATTAATGTTTGTTAAATGATGAATAGAAGTGAAATTATTTAAATAAATATATAATTTTTGAATAATAAGCATATTTTGATCTAAATTTTCTAGAAGTAAGATTTGCCTTTGTAAGATTACATGTGTAACATATTTTAAAGTGTGACTAACTGTTATCTAAGAATTATATTCGAAAATAAAATTTTTGTACGTAATATATGAACGTATCTATGAAATTTTGAAAAATTTTCAGCAACATTTGCATTAAAAAATCATGAGTCACTTCTAAATAATTCAACATCATATCCATAATTCATTACATTCTGCACAATATAGCAAGTACTAATCATAAATTTCATTAATATTTTTATTTTTATTTTTTGTGATATGACGAAACACTTACAGTAAAATATAAAAAAAAAAACACTTTCCACAGAAAGTGCATTTAAAATTTAAAATTTTTTATAAATAAGTTTAATTTAGATGCCAATAATTTGTCATAACTTGGCTTCTAATTGACATAGAGGATTTTTATTTAAGGTATTATTGAAAATAGAAACGTACCAATTTTTTGAAACCACAAAGCTAAATAATTAAAAATGCAAATTTTAATCTAAATGCATATTTTAAACCTGATTGGATACTTTAATTAAATGATTCTTAGAAACTTTTGTTAAGATTTCGAAAGAAACATAAACAAAGTTTCATGTTTCGCATGATAGTGTCAAGAAAATCGAAATTGCATTTTCCACCAACTGAAGTCAAAATTTGATAGACAACAATAATTATAATGACAATGTCACATATTAAATTTCTGTTATTCAAGTTTTTGAGTTGTTTTATTAACATGCCCGCAAAACATCAATCCTTTGATGGATTTTTTTAAGAATTTCATAAATATCTACAGTTTAAATTGCATTTTTTTTCTTCTAAATTTCATTTATCTTAGCTCATTTTGTTTTTAAATTATCGCGTTTAAAATCGCAAGAAAAAAGAGAGATGGATAACTCCCTTGTGAAATTTGATATAGTTCTTTATTTTATGTTATAACTGTGTATTAAAATTCGTTCATTTAGCTTTCAAGTTTTGTAGTTTTGAGCTCACTTGGACTTAACAGATAAACAGACAAATTTTTTATGTATAAATTTCTCTCAAAATTTTATAGAATTCTACAGACTTTGTGTAAGGACTACATGCATCGAGCCCAAAGTGGTTTTAAGTGACTGTGCTTATAGATAAATAGTGAGATTAACATAATTCCAGAAATATATTTTTCAAACAGACTTAAAACCGAAACACGAAGATTAGTCAGAATCTTGTGTTAATTTTTTTCAAGGCTACAATACTTTCATCATGTGAGAACATGATCCTGTTTTCGTTAGGAGGTTTTGAATAATAGAAGGCAACAAATAATTGACGCATGAAATCACGTAAGCAATGGATAATTGAAGCTCGAAACCACGTAGGCACTGAATAAAGCATAAATAGCAATATTCATCAATATCTTCTATCCTCATACATTTTTTACTTGTTTTTACCAGTATTGCATTTTTATTATGCTTACTTCTTTGCAAGCAGATGCGTTTTTAAAAAGTCGACCTGCTTTTATCCGTATTGTTTTTTTTTGTATTGTAATCATACGATATAGCAATAAATCAATCTTATTAATCGTCGTCAAACCACTTCCATCTGTCTCATCCTATTATAACCGACCTTAAATGAGAGTTTTTCGCAGATTACCGGTGAAATGGACATCAAAAGATTGGTGAGCTGGGCTTAGTCTGGTCGTGCATCCGTTCCAGATGCCTGTGGTAATCAAGAGTCGCAGCCCAGTTTTCACATTCGTAATTTGCGAGAAATCTCATATTTCAATTTTTTTTATTATAGAATGGAATATGCAGATAATTATGTATTTTTGGAGCTTACCATATGGGATACACAACATCAATATATAAATATAGGATCTAGATTTATAGCACTTGGAGATGAAGCAAAGCAGCTTAAGTAATGAGCACTAATTGAATATGTTATAGGAAAAGAAATAAAAATCTAATGTCCAGTTATAAGATGTTAATAGAAATATTGCAAGAACTAGACTGGAATTAATAAAATATACAAATCAGAATATTTTACACAGAATCAAAATGACGTCCTTTTGCATTCTATTCATACACCAAGGGGAACTAAAACATTTGAGACATTCCTAAATTAATGATTTCTTATTAATTAATCTCATTTTAAAAAAACTTAAATTAGCTCGAAATTAATAATATATTAAGACGATTAATGATTCTCTCAATTAAAGCTTTAAAATGAAATAGATTTAAAAATATTTATTGCTTACATAAACATCTGTTATGAGGCAATTTATTAAAATTAGAGAAAGAAAAACGATCTTGGTATAACAGTGTAAGTGACATCTTCCTTCAAGATTAATAAATACTTTTCAAGTAGTTTTTCTTAGACATTGCACCAATTTTAGCATACATTAATGCCAACGAAAAGATATTTTCAATTTACAGTATATATGCAAAATACATAAATTTCACATCCATGATTTTTTTAAATATAATTTCATACTAATAAAAATCAATTACATCTATTTATAATTTTGTCTTAAAAGTTTTGACATACATTTTTAATAACAATATTTCAATATTCAATATTCAATAACAATTTTCAATAACAATATTGAATAGCAATATTCAATTAACAATATTTCTCCTGCCAAAGTAATTTGTAATTTTTTGCGAAATACTCAAAGGATTTGCGCATCCCTGTTTTCTTTTCCTGCAAGAATTTACTAAAAACTATTACAATACTAGCTATTTTCTCACCACTATCCAAATCAGGCAATGGATCCATGTATAATACAATTTTTTTTTTCAGAAAATATTAAACATTAAAAAAGAGAAACAGAAAACATTTATCTGATGGAGTGAACCTGAAAATGGTGTTTGTCTAAAAGCGCTTTAAGGCTGCTTGCCGAAGGAATGAACAGTACCACTGGTCCGATGTTGCGATAGACAGACATGGGAGGGGGCGATGGCAGAATGCACTTCAATCATGGTGCATTCGGGCTATTGGAACAAAGCTTTAGCAGGGAAAAAATGTGGGTCAGTCTTACTAGACACTTACTGAAAGGCTTAAAGCAATATATCAAGTATTCCTCCCTCCCACCATTTAAAATCATCCGTTTCTGGCCAGAGCTCAGATTGCTAAAGTCCCGTTCCGACAGCCTCTTGATTTTACGGATATGGTCGTGAATCTGCCAATTGACCCAATGTAGGACCATCTCCGCCTGTGGACATAGGTTGGGAGCTTCTCGCAAATTTTCTACTAAATGAATATGCATAAAAAAACCTGGAACCCTCTAGAGAGGAAAAAGAGGACAAAATATATCTGTCTCAAGACGCGGATGAGTCGACGAAACGCAGCTTAAGACGCTATATCCCCTCATCCTCTAGACATTCATACACACATACATACAAAAAACAAACACACCTGGAAGCGTAATGCTTAAACACTTTCAAGACATGATTTAAAATGACATAAATAATATTAACGGGGAGACTTTGGATTTAAATTCTTCATATTAAACACTAATTTTTTTTGAAGTTAGTGTGCTATCTGGCGAATGCCGGGGAAGAAATAGTTAAGTATTATGATCTCATGCCGATTTAACGTTACCAACTTATTAGACTAAAATTTTTTCCCACTTACATATCTTTCAAGAATTATAATTACGTTTCTGTTATTCCTAAAATATAATATTCTCAATCGAAGCTCATGAGATACTACAAAAATGATAGACATTTCCTTTTTTTTCTATCGAGCATTTTAAATCTTCAATTATGAATTTTCATTTATTAGTCTTTTTACATAACGTAATATTCTACGTTGAAGGT
Organism: Argiope trifasciata; assembly: GCA_026543055.1. Taxonomy (NCBI): domain Eukaryota; kingdom Metazoa; phylum Arthropoda; class Arachnida; order Araneae; family Araneidae; genus Argiope; species Argiope trifasciata. The sequence goes on along the minus strand of JAPMOQ010029355.1, from coordinate 273,131 downwards.
GTTAATATTTTTTACATCGATGTTAAATATTTGTTTCTGTTTTTCATGTTATTAGGAGAGAAAACTTTTTATGAGTTAAATTAATAAAAGACAGAAGAATGAGTATTGATAAACATGCAGATAAATAGTTACAGTGAAACAAACTAATATGTTTAAGATACAATCAAAGCAATAATGATAATATTTTGTATTTGTTGAATAATTTGCTTTATATAATTGATATCAGTTAGCTACGAAATATGAAAGAAAATGACGACAGTTTTATCAATAATCGTTTATTGTACTTCAAAATTTATGATTTCGCTATTTGTAGTTGAACAAATAATTATAGAATTTTCTCTTTAATTTCTTTATTAATAAGATAATTGTAACACAAATGCTTCAAAGATTGTCGAGTAGATCCAACAGAAAAAAAAGAATATTTCCAAGGGAAATAGAAACGAATAAGTTATAGCAACAAGAAAATGAATTACGTTGCAGAAGAAAGTTAAAGGAAGAAAATTCGAAGCGCTAATGCGTAGAGAAGATAAATTTATTATATTTCGGCTTTTTTTTTGTTTTATGGCGCAAGAGCTATTTGGATGATTATGTTGGGCCAAACAAAAGGTAAAAAAATTCCTCACGAAAAGAATTGTTCTTTTTTATCATTAAAAAGAGATGTAATGCGTGATCAGAAGAGAACAATAATAAGATTTCTGAAAATAAGTAGAAAAAACAGAAATAGAAGAAATTAAATTTTTTTGGCGGGAGTTTATTAAATAAAGAATATTATGTGAAAAACTCAGTTATGCCTGTTATAGGTTAACTAATGAATGCTGCTACAGTGTGCTTAAAAAATTATTTTTTTAATGTGTATTTCATTTTAGATGTAAAATAAGCACTGAGTAAAGTTTTGTTTCTTGCATTGGGATCCTTTCTATCCGTAATGCTCATAAACTTTTAAACCAAAACTAATAACTGAAATAGGATTGAAACAAATACTGATCTAATAGAAAAAATCGCAATGCCTCGTGCAAAATAAAAAAAAATGTAGAAAAAATAATAGCAATAGCTTTCAGTGAATCAGCATAAATGTATAATATTAAAAATTGCAAACCTCAGCTGATTGATTTTTACTGCAAACTGGTATATAATAATATAGCTAAAATTTCAATAAATTGTGAAGCTTGGGATTCTAAAACTAAATTTTAACCTTTTGTATTTTTATTTAATTCCACCCTGCTTTACATATTTTGGAGGGCGATTATATTATTCTGAGAATTATTCTTTATTTGAAAGTAAGCTTAAAGATTGATAACTTTGCTTTTTTTAAAGAAATTACATCGCTAGGAAAAGCGAAACATTTGTGAAAGAAAGAAATATATATAGAAATATTTTTAATAGTAAAAGAGAGGATGATTTACAGCAGAATATCCAAAAAAGAAAAAGGAAAAATGTTTAATATTATTTAAATTGCACTAAATCAAAAATCTGAAAACTGCATAAAAGGAAAAATAAAAATTTCACAAATTATTCTCTTTTGTAGTGAAATACAGTAAATTGTTGCAGCACAAGCATAAAAATTACATTTTTACGTTTTAAATCCAGTTAGTAGTTAAGTAGAATATTTTACTATTGATGCATTGTATCTAATAAAATAATAATCTTATATAACATAAAAGTGAAAAACAAAAATCTCTATGCATCATTTAAATGATAATATAAAATTATTCTCTGTAAGGTTTTTAAATAAAATCCTTTGAAATTATTTACATGAAATAATTTCTTTACATGAGTTAACTAATTATAATAGTGGATGTAATTTATCCGCTGTATGAATTCAAGTAATCTTGTTTGAAAATACAAATTTGTATGATATAATTTTTTTTTCAATTAAAAACATGCAATATAAATCAATATAACATTATTTCAAAATTTTAGAATTTATAAGATGCTATTTATTAAAGGAAAAATATAGAAAATAATTAAAAATAAATAAATATGCATGCAAGGGTGCATTTTTGATTATATTACGAAATAAAGACTTTCAACAAACAAATTTCACAATCAGATTATGAAGGCGAAGAAAAAAAAACCCATGTCCATTACTGGGTAGGAAATTACATCGAGCACTGAATGTTTCAAAATTACATCCAATAAATATATAATACTTGTTTAATACTTTGCAAAGTTAAGAGGAAATAAATTGAAGCACATGCAAATATTTCAGAAATAAAACTGGATTAATTCTGGAATAAATTTGAAAAAAAATTTAGAAAGTCAATTTTCTAAATTACAGAATGAAAAAAAAAACCCTTAAATATTGAAAAATTTCTCTCAAATTCTACAGAAAAATGTGAATTTTTTTTATAAATTTTTTTTAATGAACATAAAAATTTGGCTAATTAAAATTATTGTTATACCAAATTGATTGAAGTCACTTTTTTCTCGTTTCCGACATATCTAAAATATATAATTCAGCTGCTTTTTTTATGAAAAGCTGTGTAAACTGTTAAGCGATTTGATGAAATTCTCATGGAATATTTTCCTGGACAAGCTGAAGAAACAAATTCTGACCAAAGATCATGCAATGTATCTATGCTTTTCATTGTTTCCCTGAACAAGTATTTCCATAACATTATATTCTAATTTTTAATCTCCCTCTTCTCATAGTAATTATTTAAAATATCTTGAAATCTTCTTCCATTATCTATTTTGCATACCGAGAAACTGTTCTTTTATTAAATAAATATTATTTACGATAAAAGTTATCATTATATTTAATAAACGATAATAATTATAATAAACGATATAATTATCATTATAATATTTAATTTTAATAAAGATTTGCTGTAAGAATAAAATTAGAAATTCAATGTTAATTCTTCAATATTTTAAGGTTTATTTCCGATAAATATGGCTGTAGGAATGTGATTCAAGAATGCAACAAAAATATATATAAAAACAATCGGTTTAGATATTAAACATATTATGTTGTACATTTTAACAAAAATTAAAATTGTTTTGAAGAAATGGAATGAAAACGATTATCAAAAAATATTTATTAAAAAAACGATTATTTAATATCAACTGTCGTTAGCAGACAGCTGGTTCGCCCGGAATATTGATTATATTTAATTTCTGTTAAATCAATTAGGCTTAACTTCATGTCCATGATTTTTTCAAATTATCACATATTAAAAGCATGCTGTTTTAAATGTCCGACTATGCAAGATTCAAAACATGTTTTTTTATTAGAATTATATATTTTCATTTCATTGTGTACATGAAATTACCTAATGGAGAAGAATAATCTTATGACAGAACTGTTAAAAACACATTTTATCTGGGTTATATTTAACTTCATGGTATAATTTCATTTTTTATACAATGTGAAAATTACATAAATATTAAAAAGAATTCTATTTTTTTAGTTTTCATCAATGAAAAAAAATCACGTGGTAAAATACTTGATGAAACAAGGAAAATTAGTAATTTGAATTTGAATGGTGAATTAAATTTTAGGTTGATCTTTTTTTTAAAAAAATAGACAAAAAATATTTTAAATTGAGTAAAAATATGTAATGGACATCATTTAACCATTTATTTAACGAATTATTTTACAATCGGTTTCTTAAATTTATTTTTGAACCATTAATTAAGTTTTGATACAGAATAAACCCAAGAAAGAAGAAAACATTTTTTAATTGATTGAAATGATTGATTTAATTCATGTTTAAAAGATTTTTAATGCTTTTTTAGTTCATATCTGCTGCTTTCCTATTTAAGATACTCTATTTGTGTTCTTTTAAATATTGTTAAAAAACATTCCTATTACAAAAAAGGGGTCATATTTAAACGGTATTCTACAGTACCATCGGTAAATAAAGGGTTAAAAGCGATTTTTTAAAAAAATTGTAGCAATGTAAGACCATTCTTATAATTTTTCTTAAGTTACTGCAAAAAAAAAAAACCCTACATACCTACTAGCTTATATAAATTAAATTTTGTATAAGCTGACAAGTTGTTCTGTTTGGTATGATTTTTAAGTAAATTTCAACAAATTCTAGAGTATAAAATAATTTATTTGCTATTAATACAATTCATTGGCAGCAGAAAGACAACAAAAATAAATGAACAATAATAATGTAATAATGTATAATGTATAATTAATAATAATGTATAATTTATGCATGCTGCTTTTATTGCGATGAGCGTATTACAGAAGCAGCAAATTAAATACAAAACAAATTTTAAATTTAATTCACTGGCTTCATTTGATGAGAGTCAAAAACACATTGAACGGGAAGAAAAAAAAATATTTCCAAGGCCAAAATGTTTGATAATTTACAAGTGAGTAGTATAAGACAGAAAAGATTAATAAATACATCTAATTTCTTCAATGCCCTTTACTTATTTACGAATTTCTGCAATGACTTCATTTTTTAAAAGGCAGAGGTTTTGAAATACAAGCTATAACAGTGTTTCTTCACCTGCATTTGAGGCTTTCATTCATAAATATTAAGGAATATAGAGAAAGGGTGAAAAGTAAAATATAAAACATGAAATAATAATATTATGATAAAAGCGATTCAAAATTTGTCTAGACATCTGATTATCCTAATCTCTATGTTTCAATCTTTTCTAAATCTGGAAAAACTCTTTTGAATTATGTTTGTCAGTTCGTCCTTCTATGAAAACGACATCTGACTAATACTTTGAGACAGATAAAGGTAATATGGCACATGAACTTAACATGAACTTTTCTATGAAATTTTGACAAATCTAATATTAGAAAACAAATAAACAAATCTGCCCAGCTTTCTGAGTACAAGAAAATACAATTCCTACAGTAGATAGATGAAATTTCGAGCATATATTTGCCACCAGATGTATAGATCTGTATCTATTCGTTAGGTTGGAAATTAAAATCATCTAGGAATTAACCGTGTATGGGTTTATATTCTTTCATGTATGTAATCTCAAAAACATAATGATTTAAATAAACGAAAATTGAAACATGATTTTGTGACTAAAAGTGTAATTCTATGTCAAATTGTGGTTCAACTCAGTCCGAAAAAACGTGTTGAAAGTACATTTTCGGCACCTATGGTCATTAGTTTAATTTTCTGAAGCACATTTCCGTTTGCCTACGTTCACTAGTTTAGTTTTCGAAAATACTTAAAAGACGATCGATTAGTCTAACGAGGAAACCATTCAAATTACAGAAAGCATATTCATTTAACTTTAACATGTTGGTATACTAGCTCTACATTGTAATATATACAATAAAAAAAATTCTTTAGAATTGCTCTATAAAGCCACTAGCTTGATCTAAAACTGACAAACGTGGCAAATAATAATTTAGATAATTCTTGGCTAATATGTATTCGCAAAAGTTTTTTTAAAGTTTTAGTTAGATTTTTTATTATAAAAATATCATCGAAATTGCAACGTTTTTCCTTAATAATTTCATATTATTCCACGAATCCTATTTTTACAGCTATTTGAAATTAAAAAAATAATACTAAAATTAGTTTCTACTCAATAGCTCCTAACTGTTTCTAATAGATTTTTTTTTCTTTATTTCAATAAAAATTTGGGAAAATTTCAAGCATATTTAACAACAATATATTTTATTGTTTCAATGAATGCTTTTATATGCACGTCTGTTACAACATTACATTTATAAGTGAATTTTAAAAATAGTATTAATATAGAAAATCAAATTAATACAAAAAATTATAATGCTCGATAACTCGGACCAAAAATTCAGATCTCTTCTATTTTTTGTTTTCTTTACTTTTAAAATATTTAAAAGATTATTTTATTTTTTTAAATTTATATTTTAGAATAAATATAATTAGCATGCCATAGATCTTTTAGAATAAATATAATGCACTAAATTTTCTTTTCTTTTGCTACACAATATTTTCGAATTGTTTTAGTTACAAAAACGATTTCAACGCAACTGTATTGCAAAAATGTTTCTTCCAATTCTATTGACCCAATTTTGTAATATTGCTTTCCTGCTCAGTTAGTTTTAGCGATAGGTTTCAGGGAGGAGCAAACTTTTTCGGTCGCGGATCAAAAATCGAAAAAAAAAAAGTTTGCAAGCCAAGATAAATTTTTCTAAAATTTTGAAAACCATATACAAGTATTACAATTTTAATATGCTAATAAGATGAATGAAATTGCAATTTCGTTTTTAAAAGTTCCTCATATTGTGGAGCGAAGTGAGATGTACTGATTCTAAGGAATGAAGCTAAATGCTCAACTGTCAATTTACTTCTGAAATAATTCTTTCTAAGATGCATGGCTGAAAACACCTGTTCACATAATATAAGATGAAGGAAACATAGCACTAATTTTCTAGGCATTAGATATTAACTTTGGGAAACTTACTTTCGATAATGATTTGTAAAACTCTAACTTTGGCATATTTAGAAATAACTGCTTGAGATGATTATTATATTGTAACTCAATTAATTTAAGCTGCAAATCTGACCTCACTGATTCACAATTTATTCCGATAGGAATGATAAAAATGTATAATTGTGTTTGAATGACTCTAAAATCTTGAAATCTGCGTTAGAACTCAAAATGCAGTTTTTTGAAACCATTTTCATAACTCTTACGCTTTTTTTCATTTACTGAGGGTATTGAATTTAACCTCGGCTGATGAGATAAGTCACCAGAGCTTAAAATGCGCAATCTGCCATATGTGAGGTCTCATTCACCTATATTGGATTCCCATCTGTCTGCTGTCCATGAAAGAGATAATGCTTGTTGGATAATGCTCCAGCTATAACTAACTTAGAAATTCCGCTTTTAGCTCTTTACCGATTGAAAACTGTCTGTACTTGCTGTTTCAGTTAATTTATATTTTGTAGAAGGAAGAAAAAATGGAGAAAGCAAAAAGATCACCAATCTTTTGAAAAAAAAGGGAAAAATTATTTAATAAATGTAGATGTATGTATAATATACATATGTATATTTCTTTTAATTTGTCTTGGACTGGAAAATTAAAATTCTATCCGCTGGCTGGATAGAGCGTTCCAGTGGGTAGTAGTTTGCCTATCCTTGGTCTAACGGTTGTTAAATGAATGCAAGTTCAACAAACCCAGCTGTGGTGAATGAATTCAGTAATTTTGATGTTAAAAATGGAAGTTTCCGAAGCTATTGGAATATTTGTGATATATCAGTTAGGAACGATGATGCGATATTCATCTAGAACCTTCTTTACCTTGTCTCTTAGACTATGAAATTTTTTGAAACAGAATGTATCGAGTCAATAGAATGGTCAAGTAAATTCTGTCAGGGGAATGTTGATGTCCAGCTATTTCTCCCTTCTGTTGAACCCGTTGCGGTTCTTTAATAACGGTTCAATATAGACTGAGTGTTGTTGATTTCTGCAAATGCTGCTTTGTGTATGTTTCTGCAAATGCTGCTTTGT
>JAPMOQ010029355.1:226359-265686 GCA_026543055.1 Argiope trifasciata | reverse complement strand
TTCTGCAAATGCTGCTTTGTGTATGTTTCTGCAAATGCTGCTTTGTGCTTAAAGAAATTCATGTTTTCTTGTAAAATAAAGCATCACTATTCCTTTCTTAGCCTCTTGAGTTTTTTATTGAGCACCCACAGAACGAATTTTTCCCTAGAATTACTTCGAAACTTCACAAATACTGCAACAGTCGAATCAAAAACAATTCTTAGTCTCATCGATTGATCACGATTTTATAAATCATATTATTAGAAATATAAACTTGGCAATCTGACTGATACCATTGTTCATCCAAGCTGATTTCATAGAAAAGTTTTAATATTAGCTTATAATAAGTTAGCAGTAATGTTTTAATTATTACTAACAATTTAATTATTGATAATAATTTTTAATTACTGCTGAGTTTTACAAAATGGGAGGAGGGTGGGGCGGTGTTCAATTTTTGTTGGATCTCGATGGAAATTTGAATAAATATTATTTTTTCATAATTTGCTGAAATGTAATGCGAGCTTGAAATTTTCATCAAACCATGTATTTAATTATTTTCTTTGCAAAATTATATTTTATAATGTTTTTTTTTACAAAAGCTCCGATTTGGCTGATATAGTTTCTTTTGGAAAGAATATTTGTTCGCCTCAGCAAAATATGAAATGAGTTGCTATATATTTTATTTCTAAAAGGTTGGTTGCAAAGTTTAAAGGCGTAACAACCCTTGATTTATAGTAATTTTTTATTTACACCTTTTTTTGTATAAATGAAAATAAACGCTCAAAAAATAAAATAAAAATATAATAGTTTTTTTCTTGGTTTAAGATATAAATTATTATATTTATTATTCAAATTTTATCTGATAGTTAGATCAAATGAAAACAACAACAGCAACAAACAAATCCTGTGATACTTCAACAAAGAATCACCCAACGAATTTATTAAGCCGAAAAGCGAATTCGGGAATGAAAAATGTATAAGACAGAACGAACTTAGGGTAGCATATGAATAAAATTTTGAAAACAAAGATGGCTAAAAAAATTGCATTTCTTTGTCATAATGCAAATGAAATTTGAAAAGAAACATTTATTACTTGCGAGGAACATATGCTTGCTATGAATGTTCTTTGTTCTGTTTAAAAAAAATCACAAGTTTACTTTACCAATTCCAAAGCTCAAGAAAAAATGTGAAACATTTGACAGGCATTTAGTCACGAATATCTGATTTATTATTTTTTTCAAATTATTGCTCTATTTTTATTGTTAGATTTTTTAACCATCTATATAAATAAAAATGAGTGTTTATCTCTATGTCTCTTATCCACCGCAGAACCGCTCATCAGAATAAGATGAAACTTTTAATAGTTAGTACTTGCACTTACGGGATGGTTATAGGCATAGTAAAGTTATGTAATCTATATAAATAAAAATAAATGTTTGTCTCTTATGATCTGCCTTACCGCTCATCCGATTGCGATGAAACTTAGAATACTTATTACTTGCCCTTATTTGTTTTTGCTGAAGATGGAAAAACAAAAAAATATTGCAAACCCTGAAGTCTGGAATAATAAAGTTAAAAAAATAGAATTAATGTTATTTACGCTTATCCTTTATATATCACTCAATTTCAATGAATGTATTCATTTCCGATATGGAGATAAATGCTAATCTTTCTATCATTCCTAATTAAACAAGACAGTGATTTTAAATTTCAAACGATATTTCCAAAAATATTATTCCTTCTGCAACAACGCGCCTGGTACAGGCTAGTATTTTAATATGTGCCATATTTTATTTTATTCTTACTTTTTTGTCATGAGGGATTTCATTTCGCTTACAATGGTTTGAATTTGTTTTCTCCTATTTCTGTTCATCAAACATATAGTCTCAAAACTCTCTCTCTCTCTCTGCATATTTTCCACTATAAAAAATCTTTGAACGCTGCTAAAGATGCGTAACTGAAAATATATTAAACATAAGCATTGTTTTATTTTTATTTTAGAAAATTAGCAACGAGAACTGTGGTTATTATTACTACTAAAATTTTAATGTAGAATATTATTTAAAATTTGTATTATTTATAGACATCTTATACAGTTTTTTATTATAAGTTTGTAACAATATTTTTGTTCAACTTAATAAAAACTGTATAAAATTGTAATAGAAAAGTGTTCATTGAACTTAACTGCTATCAAGTTGATGCAGTACTTTTTTGTAATTAAAAGACGTTGCAGCCAAGAATTAGAGTGAACTGTACAATTATCTACGAGACTTGATAGCTTATTATCAATTGATTACCATTTTTTAAAATGGTATCAATAGAATTAAGATACGAATAATAATAAGTTACCAAGAAGCCTTTGTTCATTTAAATTAATATTTTGTTTTTGAATTAAAAGTAAATATATTCAGGGATGGACATTCCTTGATTCCTCTCACTCCTAACAATTTTGAATCGAGGTCCGATGATGAGAAGATTGCCTAGGTTGGTATCTCATTCTCCAAACTTTTGCACCTTATTAGTGAGAGAATATGTGACCTTGTAGGACCTGCTTATACTGCGGTTTACGATGAAATTTATTTCAAACCTGAGGCTGTCCGACCTCGAGACCAGGAACTTATCACAAGACCATTTCTGACTTAACCAATAAAGACCATGAAAAGGGTGAGCATTGTGAAGAAGCTAGTTACAGAATGTTGAATATGTTTTTGTGACATTATGGAATTTTTCAAAGAAATTCAGATTATTATAATTACATACAATTTAGGTGTTTATTATAAGATGTATAAACCTTTTGGAAAATAATCGCATGTAGGTAAAATTGGTTCTATACTTTTCTTAGTGTACTTTTACAGGATCGAAATTTTAAGAAACATTGAAAAGTGGATGAGAGATATTCAAACCATTGCGATGATATTGAATAAATTAGTGAACATGCGCTGTGTAATAAATATTGGAATTTCTAGATGCCCATATGCTTTCATAAAATTCAAGCTTACGTTTACTTTATTTTACTTAATAGACGAATGAAAGAAATCTTTTTAAATAACAACGCCAGTTTTATTTTACTTTACTTTTCGTATTATGAATTTCGACAAAACCCCAAAACATGAAGTCACTAATTAGAGTAAACAAAATCACTGGTAGAAGTTTTGTTTTCAAATATAAATATATATCACTGTAGCCACACAATTTTACTAAACTTTGCTGCTTCTGAACACCATGATTTGCTTGTTATAATATACAAATGTAAAAGTTGAAGTGAAATCATTTCCTGGTGCCAGGAACGGAATCTTATTTAGTTCTCACCAATTGTGTTATTTATTTTTTTCGGTTTTTTTTCGGAGTATGAATCACACTACACGTATTCAGAGTATAACAACATATATTTTGTTTCGAAAAATACAAAATGAGTGACATAAGCAGATTTTGCTTTTTTCTTATTTGAAATATCCTTAATTAAAGTATGGGATTTTCCGCTGACGAAAGAAATGAGCTAGAATACTGCATTTATCTTTTCTCCTATTATTATTGCTGAGAAGTAATTAAAATACGTTGACTCATTATTTCACAAATAGAATTGGATGATGAAATGCACTTTTAATTTAAGTCGCAATTTAAAGTTATTTACTAAATACTGGTTACCAATAAATTACTAGAGAATTGCATTTTATGAATATCAAATTAAAAAATGATTCATACTCAGAAAAAACCCCCAAAAAGATAAATAACACATTTGGTGAGAACTAAATAAGATTCTGTTCATGGCACAAGCAAATGATTCCACTTCAACTTAAATGGCGTGGAAGAGGGGGACAAACGTATCGGAATTTTTCTGTTAGTTAGTTTCAAATACATGAAATAGGATTTGATCGATTGAATTGCTACTTCTTAATTAAACTAAATTAATCGGAATAATTTCTTAACTAAATTAATCCCACTACTTAAATGTAAATGAACTGAATAGAATATATGCAAAACACTTTGGGGAAAAAAGAGAATTTTCGTAATTTGATGGCTCTTATAACCACTTAGTTAAGTTTAATTTTATAAAATTATTCATTAAGGATGTAACATTATAATAAGAAATTTAATATTCTAAAATCAAATGCTTATTTATACTATTTGTTAGATCTAATTGGTTTGTTGAGCTGCTATCTAATTATACAAGGAAAACAAACAAGGGAAAATTAGTGAATTAGTTTAAAAATATTATACTATTTTTGTAAACTACACATTTCTTGAACTTGTTCATTTATTTTCGCTGAATTCTCCAATGGCCAATAGAAAGTTGTAATCAGAATTTGTACGATGCTAATGACATGATTTATATACTTGTGATGATATCTTAATAAGACAGATAACATCTACGCGAGATGAGCATGCTTTTTGTCCTGTGGTATATTGCTGGCTTACAAACCCAAAGGTCCCAGGTTCCATTCTGAGCCAACATCACCTTCCTACAATGGTGACCTCGGACTTGATGAACCTTCAACCTTCAAGCAACTGATGTGTGGCGCCATCTACCCGCAATCAAAGTCATCAGACTCACTTGACACAGCAACAAAAAATCGTCAGACTCACTTGACGCAACAAATCACGCACGCGCTTAGCGTAACTAAAAAAGCTCTCCGCTCGCCAACCAAACATGGGTACGGCGCATTAGATACACAGCAACCACTCACTCAACAAACCAATTAATCACCACTCAACAACAACTCATATCGTTCGTCTAACTCACTGGTGGGTGAGTCTGTGGTGATATCTTAATAAGACAGATAACATCTACGGGAGATGAGCATGCTTTTGTCCTGTGGTATGTTACTGGCTTACAAACCCAAAGGTCCCAGGTTCTATCCTGAGCCAAAATCAAAACTCCCACATACTCTTACCCATTTCTTAGCTAAAATTTCCCTCTTCAAACAGTAAGCCTTGCATTTCTCATAATGGCTGGAGCAAGATCCTTGGGATCAAACGAGGCTAAAGGATAACTTTTCTATTTATATTTTTGGCAAAAAATTACAACCATATGATCTATATATGAATATAATAAATGCTTCAGATTTCATGAGGTAAACTTGAAAGAATGGTAAGACATATCATTAGCATTTCTTTTGTGTGGGAATATATGTGAGTTGAGACACAAACAAACGCAAAGAGGAAAAAATACTGCATTTCGGAATATAATTTCTTTACTTATAGCACCATTTAAAATGTCTTTTTAAAGTTACATTTAAAATAATTAAAAATAGTGCTCAATAACAATAATCAGGGCTGATAATGAAGTGTTTGGTGAATAAGTTAGATGAACTTCGTTGAGAACTTCATCGCATGAATATCATCCTATATGCAATAATTTTTTTTTAAAGTTGTGCATTAATTATTTCCTTAATGCTGCCAGGCATTTTGTACCGTTGTTAGATACAACTTTGAAATTTTGAGTTTTAATCCTTTTTTTGCGTGACTTTTCTTTTTTTTTCTAATAAATTAAGGTGATATAATTCATGGTCTAAATTAAAGGAAAAATGTTAAAAAAATCGTAGTTTAAATATATAATATAATTAAAAAACGGTATGATATAAATATCCATCATAATATAAATTTAAATGGTCAGCTCACTACAAATACTTTAATGTTTCCTTTTAAATTTCTCCCCTAATTATCGCTTTTATTAGCAAAAAAAAAATCTCAGACTAGTTGTAAAATAATATTTAAGAAATCACACGTTTCTTCCAACCACAACAAAGAATGGAATGGCAAGTTCAAACCCGATATAATCATTGTGACCTTTGATTTTTTTTTACAGCTATGTTCCTTATCACGCAATAGTAGTGAAAACAAGTTGCCCGCAACAACCAACTAACAATACACCTGTTTTGAATGCAATGTTTTATACACTAAATATTATGATGAAAATTTCCATCATCATGCAAAGAAGGGTTAATTTGAGTCTATAAATTCTGAAATATTTATATTGCCATAAAAGTAAATCGGAAGAATTTTGGATCTGAAAAGTAATAGACATAGTTTGACGTATCTAACATAGAAATGATTTTTGGTTTTAAGACAGTACGATATTCTGATTAAAAAGAAAAACTTCTTTATATTTTGTTATACGTCATCGCCGTTGATACGAAGAATGTAATTAGCATATTTTCTATAGCATATTTTATTTCCGCTTGAGTGCTTTTTTTTAACTGGATCAATTGAAAACTGAAATTTTTTTTTTCTCTTGCGATACACCTTGACACAGATTTCACTTCTTCAAGTCGAATTCTTTTTTAAATATTTTTCTGATATCAAATTCATTGGAAGGAAGAGTTTTTATAGTTAAAATTTTATAAGAATCTTTGTGTTCTTACTACAAGGAAAAGAGGGTGAAGGTAAGAAAAATATTTTTATTAGAGATTTGCAATTTTAATTTGTGATATTTTTATGTCCATAATGACAACTCTTTTATCTATTAACCTTTGACAGGAAATTACTGTAAAATACAAATGCTGTAAACATAAAAAACATTTTAATATAATAAAAAAATTACTATAAAATATAAAATGGGAATTTCCTTCAATGAAAATAATTCCTTGCCAAACTTTTCTTACTCACAACCTATGTTTTAAATTTTTTTGATTGTGTTAAAACTTATTTTGGTAATAAAATCGATATCAAATTTTATGCATATAGTTAGTTGCATTGTTATGTTCATGTTAAGTTTACATGTGCATCATAGTGGGATAAAAAGATAAACATATCCAAGACGAATTTCATGTAACATCAACGATTCGAGAACATTACATCCACCTAGTTTGCCTCATTTCTATATTCAGGCATGAGTTTAAAGACTATCTAATAGGTATTACAAATTAGTATTTTCACATTCAGAGACGTCCAAATCGTACTGGTTCATCAAAATTTTGAATATTTTTTTTATTTATCCGCTTTCTACACTTTAGAATCATTAAAATAATAGTATTATGTACTTTTTAAAAACTAATTGTCTTCTAATTTTCTGTCTGTGGGAAAAATGCTTATTATCGACATTAAATTAATGGATTCACAGATAATCGTATACTATTACAAAAATGACATTTTCGTTATCAAAAGGATTTAAAGGAGCGTGACAGCTCAGGTGTCATCGTCATCATCTGACAATGGCTCAAAATTACGAGGTCCATCCCGAAATAGTCATTATGTTGCTTTAAAATGGGTCGTTAATGAAACTAAACTAAACGCAATACACATATTTGCATTCACGGCAACTAAAAATTCATTTATTCGGTTTTATTTACAGTTTATATGACAGATGTGCATTTTCTGTTTTCATGATATATAAATTAATAACAATTGTCATTACTATTAACTTATTGCACATGGCACTTTACCTAGAATCCATATTTCAGACGCAGTAGAAAATATTGTAATGGAATCTGCAAAGAGTTATTATTATTTAATTATCACAAATTTTTACACTGCTCTATAAATTTTAATAGAATAAAAAAGGCCCTTAGAATTATATAACAATTTTAAAGAAAAAAAAACTTATACAATGCATTGATTTTATTTTTAGTTTAGAGTTTGTTTATTTTCCATTAAAATTTTCCTCAAAAGCTTCTGTGGTTTCAGAAATCTGAAATATATCTCATGCCTTGTATATCATTCTTTTTTTAGCATTCTATAAATAGTTTTTCTGTTTTTAGGAATAAATGTAATCATCCTTGCAGTAGAATTTCAAATACAGCAACAGTAGAATTTCAAATTTCAAAGCACTTCATTCTATTATTACGCAAACTGCAACTTGATTATCTAACCAAGATTAATTATCTATCCATGTCTGGTTAGGTTTCAAGGTTGCTGCGATCATGACAGCAAACGCAATACTATATTTCTTTTTTTTAAAAATTTCTAAGGACACTTTTGTTTTTCTAATAATCGGCGCTACTAAAAGTTCTTTAGAATTATGATTTCTTAGTTAGATAGCCACGCGTAAAAAGGATTAAAATGTTTTGTTTCAAGAAATATACGTCATAGCTATTTCCTTTTAAACTGGCTTATTCAATTTTTTTATAATGAAACTTGCAACATCAGTTTAAAAGTTAAGACATGGAACAACTGCAGTATGTTATTCTTTCTGTAAAGTTACGTGTTCCATCAAATGATTCTTTGTATCGTGATATATGGGAAATGTGCAGTCTAATTTATTTTTGAGATCTATTACGCATCTAACAAGAATCAGTATATGACATCATAACACAAGCTAAGATAATGCATAGTTAGTTGTTAGAAATCGTGAGCATTTGCATTTATCATGCGGTTGTAACTTCATTATAGAAAGATCTACTAAATGGGATGCGAAACTTTAACTGAAGTTTATTCCAATTTAATATTAAACAATGAATGAAAAATGAATGACATGAAAAAAATCTTGGTAGATTTCATAAATTAGGCTCATAGAATTTTAAGATGATTTTATGTATATAAAGTTATTGTTATGAATTTAATTAAGGATAATATAGATAATATTTGAGTTAATTCTAAGAATTATTTATACTTTATCGAAATACTAAGGAGAGAAAAGCTTGGGAAACTCCTATAAAATTTAGAAATATTAAAGAATTTTTAGATTTATGAAAATTTTAACGAACAGTTATTTTATTAATTTTTATTCATTTGTTAATTGCATTATAGTCTTAATTTTTTAAATATTGACTCTCCATTTTTCTTTAAATGTTTTTCAAGAAATTATAAAAATTTTAAAATTATAAAAGAAAACTTGTAAGAGGATATAAGATATAATGCACATAAAGGTGATCAAAATGTATAATACTAAGGGAATGAAGCAATTTATGATTATTTCAGGAATTACATCATTTAAAAATATTAAGTTTTATATTTTTAAAATTCTTCTAATAAGCTGAATATACAAAGAGAGCAAATAATCGTTGAAAAAAATTCGAAATACTGTGTCTCTAATTTTTTATATTTCCTTGAGAAAGAGGTATAGATATTCTTGAAAGACTTGGATTTTTTCTTTTTTTTAATTACATGAGCTTACTTGTTTTAAACATGGCGACTTAAAAACGGAATGAGTAAAACAAATGAAATTTATTTATATTTTTAATACCAAAATTGTGAATACATATACAAGGACACTTTTGAGGTGTCCGCTTATATATTTCCAAAGGCGATAGTTAAAATATCCGATGAAGATACGTTCATTTTAAAGCACGATCTTAATACAAAAATATTTTTCAAATTTTGAGCCTTAATGCACGATAACTGAAAGTCAAACATGCCATATTATCTTCCCTATATTGAGGAATGGAATTCAAAGCATATTGTGTAAATGTAAAAGAAATTCTAATATTGGCTAATATATTTTTCCTTACTTTCCTATCGATGTATCACTTTAAATAATTATGTCTCTTTAAATAAATTTATTCGTTTCATCCACAGTAAGTAATTATAAATTTGATTTTGAGCACTACTTCATTAACATATCATGCTGTTGTACTAAGAATTTTTTTTTCTTGAACATTAATATCATTAAAAATGTATTGAAATGCGATAATTTTTATAATTTCATTTTCAGTTTATTTGTTGCTTATGCTCAATTTCAGCAAAATAATTTCTAATAGAAAAATAATTTCATAATGTCGTTTAATTCCTTCTATGTATTTTTATGACAAAAATATCAAGAAAAAGAATGAAAAAAAAAAACATTCTGACAGACTGAAAGTAGTCACACATAACTATAATAAATTCTTCAAAAATATTTTTTTCACTTGAACATAATTTGCTTACCATTTTGAAACTGTCTATAGAATAAATTAATATCAGTAAAAGTTTATCGAAATGCGATAATTTTTATAATCTCCTTTGAAATTTAATTATTGCTTAATTTCGTTGGTGCCAAAAATTGCTAATAAAAAATTACTTTCATAATGTTATTTTATTCCTTCTGTGTACTTCTTATGATAAAAATACCAAGAAAAAGAACGCAAAAAGCCAATTTGTCAGATTGGAAGTAGTCAAACATAACTATAATAAGTTCTTGAAAAAGGGTATTTTTTTTCACTTCAACTGTGAATTTCTCACAGTTTTGAAACTTTTTACAGAGAAGTTCAGATATTTCTATTAGTATTGTCCTTTTACAGCCATTTGTTCTAGGATCCTATATTCAGTTTTTATGTTCCAGGTACCGCAAGCGGTGATTGAAACGAAACCCAAAAAAGAATGGAAACCGGAACCTGAAGAAAAAGAAATTGCTGAAAGGGAGACGTGGGGTAGTAAAGCAGAATTTTTATTGTCTTGTATTGGCCTTGCGGTTGGTATTGGAAATGTTTGGCGATTTCCTTACCTTGCATATCAAAATGGCGGAGGTAACATTTTTCGTTTGCTTAACTTATGTGTAGTTTTGAATACATGACAGATTATTACACTATTATACCAATGATTTATTGATCATTATGTTATCATTACAGGATGCTGAAGAATAAATAATGATCAATTAATTTTTCTTTTCTTTGAAATATTGAAGGATTTTGCCAAAAAAAAATTACTAATCCAGAGTGAAATAAAAGACATGTAAAATAAGTTATAACTGCTTTTAATCTTATTCATCTTATGAATAGATGTTGCAGAATCTTAGCATCCCAAGATTTTTCAATTTAAGGGTTTAAATTGTTATTTATGAAACTTGTATCTAGTATTTTTGTATCCAAAATTAACATCACCGTCTATAGATTACCACGTATTTCGTTCTAACAGTTTTATTCTAAAGCAACAAATAAAACCAATGAGAGGAATTGTTTAGAGAGGGCTATATTTACATATTATTTCTCACAATGGAATGTATAACATGTGCTCCACTACGACGTGGATTATAAAAAATATATTGAGTATCTGTCCTTTCTTTGAGATTTCAATTGCTATTACAGAAATGTTAAAGGCAAATCAAAAATAACTATTAATTTATAACAAAAAAATTACGAAAAAAAGATTTTAACTAAACAAAATTTGATTGAAAAGTTTCTGATGGTGCAAGTACTGTGAAAAGTTTAATAATTCTAAAATTAATCTATACGATCCTGTTTGGAATCTAGATTGATATTGAAAAAAAAGATCCACTTAGAACAAAACAAGCACAGATAGCAGAAACACGATTTTCAGAATATCAACAACAGCCTCTTCATTTAAAAAACATAGCAACATACCTGCAGATTTTCAACAATGGTTTTGTTTTCATCTGAACCATATCTATGTCTGTATCAAATTCATCAAAGTCTGAATTCTGAGGCCCATTTTTAAACAAATGAAATATTTTTAAGAATGTACTATGAATCATAATAGCTTATATGATGTTAATAGTTTCACATTTCCTTGTTACGAAATCTAATTTTCATGACAAAAGAAAATATCAAAATATTTAGCAAAGAATTTGAAATTTCTTTTGAAACTTATAAGTTTTTATTAGTTTTATTCGCATTATTATCTGTGCAAAGAAAGATGCTATGTTCTAAGAATTATTTTGCTTCGTTTTACTTTTTGAGATTGATTAATGCTAAAAGGTATGGATAAAAATCCTAAATTTCATAATGTGCTTTGTAAAAAATATGGTTCAAAATATTTTCTTTAAAAATAGTGAAATATTTATTCATTGGTCTTTTTGAAGGTGCTTTCCTGGTAGCCTATGTGGTTATGTTATTTCTGGTCGGAAAGCCTCATTTTTTCGCCGAGTTAGCCATTGGACAATTCTCTGGACTGGGTTCTGTCGGCATTTGGAGATGTTTCCCGATTGCAAAAGGTTTGTTTTAACTTTCTTTTTCTTTTGAAAAACAATATTTTCTGACATTTATTTATTAGCACTATAAGAGGATAAATCAATAAACGATTTCGACAAATATTAGCCATGAAAATTTTAAATAAGACTAAGAAAAAAACAGTGTTGTGGGTTATTAATTTTTAATTAGTCTGGACATCAGGATTTTTTTATGATTTTGAAATACGGCATTAAATCTGACAGACATCAATTCTGTAATACAATTTGTTTTGGCAGGTATCTTGGTACAGTCCTGACAACTGGAATCTCTATAAACCATAACTAGTAAAAGCCAAAACCTTGATAGGTTCTGATCAGATTAAGTCCCGACATGATTTATATAGGCGATCCCTGTCATATTCATTCCATAGAATTAGAATTCATGGAACAAAATTTATTATTTCTTTTGTGTCATACATTTTCGTTACTGGATACTTTTTTCCCTCCTGGAAAAAGATTCCCCGTCCCTCCTTTCTTTCAGAAGACCATCTTATAACTAAGTCCAACATAAGTTATTTACTCAAGAAACAATATAACTTTTTTATTTGCCAAAAATGGTTTTTAAAACTGAAGTTTCTAATTTATCATTGAAATAATTTACTGCGATTTGATTTCATTGGAATAACGATGACGATGCTGATTTGCTGGGATGACCCTGGTTCATTTGGTCATGAATAAAAAGCATAGTTATAAGAAACCGAAAGATGATCTGAAAAAGGATTTTATGGCAAATAAAACAATTTGACTTTGATTTTCCTAAACCAGAATATCATTGAAACTTCTTATAATCTGTTTAGATAAGATAGTTGTTTTTAAAAGAGTGTGCGAAGCATGAATAAAAATTATTTATAGAAACATTAATTAGGTATGGAATCATAAAATTTACATTAAAAAAATGCTAAATTGTAGCAAAGATCAATTAGTTAAAGTCTGTAATTTTTCAAATATTAATTAATTATATGCTCACTTCACATGACCTGTGAAAGTTATTTTTATAATTTTCTTTCAGTATTTTTTAAATTTTGTACATGGGAGTGCCATTTTTTTCTGTTGCTAGATCACTATATATTTTGAACGATATTTTAGCAATTGGTTTTGATTTCAATGTTCTTGAAGTATTTAGTTTACAGAATTCCTGCTTCCAACATTTATTTCGTATGTGACTGCATATTTACTTCTAAAGTGTGCAATATATATATATATATATATATATATATATATATATATATATATATATATATATATATATTAGGCGTTTTACCAATGTACATGATATTTTCTAACAAAACTATCATTCATTAATTTTCGATAATTAGATATAAAATATTACTAACAAAATAGCAACCCTTCTAATGGACACATATTAAATCTGGTCTGGACAATATAAATAAATTAT
Source organism: Argiope trifasciata (assembly GCA_026543055.1). Lineage (NCBI taxonomy): Eukaryota > Metazoa > Arthropoda > Arachnida > Araneae > Araneidae > Argiope > Argiope trifasciata. Next base: position 252,493 of record JAPMOQ010029355.1, on the reverse strand, counting down.
TTCAATTTGTAATTATAAATGATAATAATTTTATTAATGAATAATTTGAAATTAAAGAATGGAATAATGACAGCGTATATGTTTTAAAACAGATTTTTTATGTAGATTTGGTTTAGAAAAATAATAATTTATGATTGATTATTTGTATAAAATTCTGATAATGTTTACAGCACAATTTTGTGAAAATTAATGAAAATATATTGATGGCATAAATGTACTGCGGTATAAATAATACTATTCTTAATTTGTATGATAATTCATTATGCATGAAACTTTATAAGTTTGATAGTATGTTTTATGCTAACTATCAGTTAGCAGCTCTGAAATTAATATTACCAAATAGAGTAACGACTGATTTAAATAATTAAAAAGTGATTGGAAAATTAGAAATAGTCTTCTTTATCAATTTAACTCTGTTGATAAATTATGGTTTTACTAAGAAATTTCTTGATTTATATTTAATTTTATATCATAAAAAGGAAATATCTAATAATATATAGCAGTCAACTGCGGCGCCGTGGATACACTTAAATTGTTTCTTCCTTAATAACCATCAATTGTATTGCAAATCAAATTGATCACAGAATATAGCGACATTTTTCGTATCTATATCATATTTTCATTAGAAAATAAGGTATATGCACTAAGGTTTTATCTCAATAGCACCTCCTAAAATTGGCATCCGGAACATATATATCACTTTGCCTACTGGTCATTGTGCCGGGTAGCAGTCAACTGGGCATACATTCACTATTGAAATGCTTAATGAATAGTTTTAAAAAGAAGAGAATAGACATAGACTTTATTGCTTTTCAAGACATAAATATAGACATTATTGCTTTTTCAAGATATTAGACACCGGTATTGTTTTCTCAAGAGGAGAAAACAGCACATCCTGTCGATACTGCTAAGGCAGGGTGGTTGGAGCTTCACAAGAAGGGGAAAACTGCACCTCAAACCAACAAAGAGCAACTGAGTTGGCATGAGAAAAAGGAGCTACTAGAATACAAAGCACTAAGGCTATAATAAGTCGGTTATATTTTAACATTTCATTCTCCGACTAAGGAAAAGAGCGCTATCACTTGTAAATGGCAGTTCAACAGACAATCATATTCTACTATGTTAGTTTCAGAGGTTCTGTACTATAAAATAATTAATGTGATTGTATTAAAAATGCGAATTTTGATGTGTTTCTACAGAAAATAACTTCAATGAAGAAAGACATGCACAACAGGGAAATCTGATCAACGATTCGTATCGTGAACAATGCATGCAATCTTAGGAGAATGTCACATTCCGTATAAAGAAGTTTTTACGAAAGGTTTTTTTTTGTCAGAATGTTTCATTTGAATGAATAATGTTTTTTACATATTTCGAAAACCCTTTTCATATTATATATTGAGAGCACATATTTCAAGAAATGTTGATTCTTTTTCATGTCTTTTTCACGTCTTTATACATGAGATTGCTATTAAAATGCTAAAGTAACATAAATGTTTGATGAAATTCCGGCTGTTAAAATACGTCATTTTTGTTTCTTTAGTTTTTAAATAGCAAACGCCTTTTTAGCATATAATTCTCACAAGCTCATAAAAATGGTTTTAAAATGCTACTTTTATGTCTTATTTCGACACACAAGAATAAAGAAATCCCCTCCCCAGAAAGATATGATAATATACGTTGTGAAGGCGTTTTTTGAATTCTTGCTTTTACTGTTTTTCCGTGCATATCCATCCAGAACGAATCCTATATAATAAAATAATAGAAACTTGTAAAAAAAATTATGAATTTTTAGCAACACCCCTGATTGGCAAATATAACTGATGATTTACTTAATTAAGTACTTTATATTCGAAGTGTTATACTGATATCACGAAAACGTGTTGAATAATTTTAATATTAGATATAATATTTAATAGCCTTTTGTTCATTTTCTACAGATTTTATAACACATATCTTAAAATTACAATTGTATTTAACTATATTTTTATTGTTGTATTTTCCGGTACAATTTTTAATCGACTTATCACTCTTGTCAAAATCTGGCCTTTAATGTCAGCTATTGTTCCGAAAAATATATATATAATGGAAAGGTAAGTAATAGGATATGCCATTATGATTCAGAGTTATGTTGCATTTGACGAAGTAATGTTATAAAGTTAATTTGTTTGCAAAGCTAATGGTTGATTTTCCTAGAGGTTATGCTTTAAAGCATATTAGATTAGAAAATTCCTTATTTCTGATAAATGGATATGATTCTCAAGTAATGTAAATTATGAATACAGTGATGCAATTAAGTGCATATATTTTACTATACTGTTGTGGATGCGACATTATTGTGTGTCTCAAAAGTAACGCAAGCTTTGAGTTTGTCATTCGTGTTGTAAAGTGTTTGCAATATTATTAAAAAAACTTTTGAAAACTGTGAGTTTAGTTTTATTAAAAATGGAGCATTACAGGATAGTACAATGTGTTTCCGCTGTTGAATAATTATTCAAAAATAATGAAAGTCTAGTGATCACAATTCCAGAATTTCAGAACTGATCTCTTTTGTTCGTATGATTTAACACCATTGGGTTTCTTTTTATGATGTTAATTGAAGCCAAAGGGCATTGAAGAAGGAAATTCAACATTGCATCAACGAAATTCAACCACATTTAGGAAAAATATCTAATATATCTTATATGATAATAATATTTTATATTTATTGTTATTTACAATTTTTTATTATATAATAATGTGATAAAATAATTGCCATTTTAACGTAATTAATCGAATGTAATATCTTTTTCTCTGTTTTAATAGGTATTGGTTTTGCAATGTTGATTGTATCAGCAATGATTGCTACGTATTACAATGTGATTATGACTTATACCCTCTATTATATCGCTCAGTCATTTCGAAGTGAAGTGCCTTGGAATCAATGCAGATCTTGGTGGGGAGCAAACGAAAACTGCTACGTTCGAGAAACGAATAATGTAAGAAATTTTATTTATCAAAACTTGACACCTGTATAGCATTTTTTCCGCAGATGTCTCATATGCACATCTAAAATGAATGGTATGAGAATATCGGCCTTCTGCAGATTAGACCTTGTCTTTCTGAGTTACAGCTGTCAGATTTAACTGAGATATACAGATCAGATTTAACTTAGATTTTTTTAATTTACTTAAGTCGTAGCAATATTTAAATTGTTTTTAAAAAATTTTAATGAATAAAAAATTTGATTCAGGTTTGTCGTTTTTCCACTTTAATTTTTTAAAATATTATTGCACAAAAGTTAATATCACATTATTTCAAAATTAAATGTTAGTTTTTTTACCTATATCAATTTCAGAGAATTAGATATTTTTAAAAATAAATTTTGATATTTAAAAAAAAGCATATTTCCTGAATTTCTAACAAAATATTACATTGTTGCTTTGCAATTCAAACCGGTTTCACCGTTTTAAGGAATGTTTAACTGTGTGATTTTCTTACATTATTTTTAATGCTTATTTTTCATGAATTCGAAAAAAAGAATAAATTTTAATTCTAGAATTTTTAATATCTAGAGTATGTCAGAAATGTATTTAAAATATACATCCGAAGATCCGTTTATGTAAAGATATATACATGCAGATTAATCATACAATTCATTTTTCTAATATCCTTCAAGATAATTTTTTAAATTAAAATTTAGAATAAAAACTATTTTCTCGAAAAAATTTTATTACATTTTAGTATTTAAAATGATTATCCTTGTCAAGTCTATTTAAAAAAGTACTGTAAGACAGTACTATTGTCGAATTTCTATGTATCGAACTTCAAGATAATTATTCTATAATAATTTTTATATAGAATAATTCATATTGCAAAAGTTTCATCTTTCAATCAAGCACCGATTTCACAGTTTCCACATTGAATTCTTTAGAATGAGAAAGAATTTTAAAATGAAATTTCAACGATCATTATTTTCAAAAATAGGAAACTAATGGGCAATTTGCAAAGTTATTTGCATTGCATAAAAAATCAAATTAAGAAGAATTTGAAAATCTGAAATTGTAGAATAATGTGATACATAAAAAAATTATAACGGAAAGGTTTTAAAAAATAACTTTTCTGTGAACAGTAAGAGGAAATTCTGGGAAAAACATTTCTCTTTTTGATGATCAAAATTCATGATTATTTTTTTCTCTGCAGTAAATAAAATTTGGCCAAAATTATTTTTTGCACGATATGTAAAATCTTTATCTGATGTACAAAAAATTCCCTTTTAATGAAAATCAAATGTTTTTCAAGAAATTTCAAAGTTTCGATGTATGGAAGTCAGTCTGATAAAAGGTAATTGAATGCATTTAAAATTATTATTGATGGTAGGATGCTATTAGAAGTTATTTTTTCTCTTACACAAACGCATTTTCAGTAAAATGAATTATTATGAGCATTAATTATATTTGATTTTGCCCTATTTTTCAACCGAGGATGATGATTTCTTGAACCGATGATTTCTTCAATGATTAGTTAAGCTGCAAATGGAATATGTCTTTTATCAGATTTACTTAAAAATTAATAACACAGAAAGAAAAAAAATATTACACAGAAGTAATCTGACAATAATATCAGTTGGAATAGTGAAAATTTTGATAAAGGCGTTGTATAATTCAATTTAATATTTAATTAATGTATTTTATAATTGTTATGTATTTAATGGTATTTATTTTTTAATATTATATGAATAATCGTATTCAAAGTAAATCGAAAACCATTACCAATTTTATCAAATGAGTTCAAAGAAAATAGATTATACGCAAAAGTTTTCATCGTAGAAATGTTTTCATTAGAATACTTCAATAAGAGCCTATTTCAATTTAATTTGATATTTTTTAAGTATGATGGCTGTAAAATCCGTTTTTTTTCTTGTATTTTAGACTCCTTGCCGAGAAGTAAATGAAAAATTAGCCGAAAAATATGCTGAAAAATACGGCATTGTTCCTGAATCTTCTTCAATGGGATTTACTAATGTGACTTGGAATGAAAACGTTTTCGTTGTTCCTGTAGAAGAATTCAATAGAGCTTTTAATTCCTGCAGCAATGCCAACCAAACAGCTTCGGAGCAATTCTGGGAGTAAGTGCTTAAGTATTTATACTATCAGAGGATATTTTAAAGTCTCTATCTTTTTTTACATATTAATTATATCAAGTAATGAGTAGATGACCTTAAACCGTAATAATGCGTACGTTGATACATAAGAATAATTTATCCTTTCGCTTGATTTAAAATCATCTTAGGAATAAAAATGAACGAATTCCTGAAAAAAAAGGGTTAAAAGATCAACCAGATATAATTTTTAAAATTGTTACCTGCAATGATCTATTTTTAAATAAAAAAATTGTGTAAAGATGTTCTTTTTATTCTTTTAAATTCTCTGTTTTTAAAATGATTTCGTAACTTAAACTTTCGTAACTTTCGTAACAACTATGATGTTGTACAGATACAAATTCATCAATTAGAACTTCACCTTTTTTTTTGTAATAATACAATTGTCTTCACCTGTGGACTATTGGGCTAAAGTACAACAGAAATCAGATTTTCCGATCTGCCCTAGATTTAGAGGAGTACTCGAACTCGTTCTTCACATATTGATCAAACAATGTTAAAAGGAAATGTATCAAACAAGTTTCGTTATATGATAAATATCAAGCACGAATTTAAAGGAGAAGGTTATGGTTTGGGTTTTGTGAGTGTACTAGCATAATTCGAAATTAGTAGACAGACCAGTGAAGTCGTCGGGCTGGCTGATAAAAGCCAAAGTTTTCTTCAGATCTGTTTCTCTAAATGTTCTTGAAGAAGTATTTTACCACCCAAATATTGTCTTTAAATCAGATATTAAAATGTGTTTACAACAAGGTGCTCCTAGGTTCTTTGTCGAATATTACAGCCAGACTCTATTATGATGAGCAAGTGAATCATATTTTTTCTAGAAATATTAGACAAATGAAATTAGAACTGTAATTATGACGACAGCACATTAAAAGCATTGAAGTCTCAATACCTAGACCTTACTAAACTGTGAGATATATATTATGGCATCTATTGTGTGGCTATCTTTCCTGGGACTAACTTTAAATTAGTTCGAATTTTCCTGAACAAAATAAATTTAATTACATTGAGCAAAACTGATGTTTATTGAAGGATAGGCACTAGTTAAAACCATATATTTGCCGTATAACGAGTACTAAATCATTTATTCATCTTTGAAGAACAAAGAAAGATATAAAAGGTATGTAATAAATATAGAAAGCATATTCCAGTTTAACGTAAATACGAATAAAAATAAAACGTAAATATGAATAAAATTTCATGTTCTGACAAATTTTCTTCAGGCGATATGTCTTGCAGTTGACATCTGGAATCGAAGATTTGGGTATAGTGAAGTGGGATCTTGCTCTTGCACTTTTCATATGCTGGATGATTGTCTTCTTGGGAATCATGAAAGGAATCAAATCTTCTGGAAAGGTAAAAAAATTTTCAGACGTTTATTCGATTGCAATTCTTATTGAAAGTTGATGGCTACATTGCTCAGTTTAAAAAAAAATATTCAAGTTTATTTGCACATATTTAACTATGTAGAACCTAATCTCAAGGTATGATATTTCGTATGAATAATGTAAATTTATTTTTCTTCATTTATTGAATACTTAAAATTCATTTATTTATTTATGTTTGTCAGAATAAATTTATTATTAATGAATAAGTTCTATGTAAAATGAGTTCCAGTTAATTTAATATTTTTATTTGATAGCTTCTGGTTTTCAACAATAGTATTTCAAAATGAAGAAACCATATTTTTCTGACGTGTAATTTGCACTTAGATATCTGTAGGTTTAAAAAAATGAAATTAAGAAAATAACAAGAAAAATGACTCAGAAAAAGTCAATGTAATGTGAGAGAGTGAGAGAGTTTTATTTACAATATCATTAGAGTACTTTAAGACTTGATTGACATTATTTCAAGCAAAATAACTGGAGGAACATAAGTTACTAGTTTAGTTTCATTTAAAAATATATTATTCATTATTAAGCGAATCTTGATCTATGATGTTATAAAATAATTTGGATTGGGGGCTGATTGATAAAATACATAAAAATTGAAGAGAATTTTATTTTAATAGAACATAAGTATTGTTTCATTTTTTTTGTCATTCCAAACATATTTTTTCATCAGCATGCACTTCCGCCTACTTACAGCAATATCATTAAATGGTCAACAGCAAGTAGCCGTGTTGACACAATACCATGAATCATCTGGCATCTGCTAACATACTTATCATTTTATTTGCGATCATACCGCCGATATCCGTCAATATTTATTTTATCCATAAAATAAATATTTATTGCTTTAACATTATTCCAAGACTATCAGATATTTGAAAAGCGTATGCAGTAAATAATAGTAATTACTTTAAAAAAGCTTAATTTAAACAATATCTATCTAATGAACCTATATGCATTATGAATTCATCATATATATTTGGTTAGCTTTATTGAGTCTATATTGTTTGTAAGAAAATATTTTACAGAATAATCTTTGAATTAAAACTATGTTTTGTAGGTTGTGTATTTCACGGCAACATTCCCGTATGTAATTCTCATTACCCTCGTCATATATGGATGTACACTATCTGGTGCAGGAGCTGGTCTGAAGTATTTCTTTATCCCAGAATGGGAGAAACTGCTCGAAATAAAGGTATTTCTTTTTTTGATTGTACATACATTTTATCAAATCCTTTGAAATATGTATATAATTAAATAGGGATTCAATTAAAATGAAAATGCTTGGTAATTACAAGTGTGTTTTTCTTTAAAATTATAAAATCAAATGATTTTTAATCATCTGCAGTTACATGAATAAGAATGGAAAATTTATTGATGGAAATCATGCCATTGCTGTTGACAGAGCAATTGTACTATCTTAAAATGCTTATAGTCCTTTAATGTAATTACCTTTCAAGTGACGTGCAAACTACAGAATATCTGAAATAATACCAATTATGTTGACTGCACGAAATGAAGGGTCATACACCCCTTTTTAAATATTCAGGAGACAAATTAGTAATCAATTCACTGAGTGGTTTTTTCACGTTTGGTATCAAACTATAACATGTGGGGCTTAAGTCAGGATAGAGAAATTCTGAGTTTCAGCACTTGAAAAAAAGGTATCAGGTATAAAAAAAAATGTTTTGGTGACACATAAAGTGATGGATCACTTCATCTGAAGCAAGCAATCAAGTATTCAATGATTTTACACATGGCTGGAAACAAGTTGTATTTAAAGTTCCTGATTATATCAAAGCATCATAAAAGTAAAAAATATAATGTAATAATATGGTTACCATTATTAAATTTTCAACATTCGTACAGTTTTCAGGCACTTATATACTTTTTACAATAGAAAAAAAAGTCAGTGACTGCCATCTTGAAAAATGTTTTGAAATTCTGAATAGAATAGATTTTTCGACTCGAGCTAAGCCTGCATTGTTTTATATACTCTATAAACTTTATAATACTAGAAACCAAATTATAATCGTTGTAAATATTGTTATGGAAATACTCTGATCGATATACAACGAATAAAGTCCGATACGTAAGATAATGGAAAACGATTTTTTCATCCACTAAAGAGTATGATATACATATGTCAAAAACGAGCCGAAACATCACAAATAATGGCACTTTCAGAAATTCGCAACACAAAGCAACTTGTTAATTCAAATTGGTAATAATTTTGAGAGTGAGCAAACTAAATAGGCCTGTCACGGATTAATACTTCGAAGAAAGATTTCATGTGACTCTCTGAGCACTCGTTAATAGAATAACATCCGTGACAGATTATGCAATTTCCTCGAAGGATTCGGGATCTGGATTTCTAATATAGATACTGCCAAGAGTTTTGTATTTTCTAATATCTTCATTTTATTCGTCGCCAAGTATATAAATGTTAGCCAAGATCAAAGGTCTTTGACCTGATATTAGTTGATAATAACTGTACATTTCTTTTTCTTATTATGAGATTAATTACACAGGGAAACAATACTACATAATTATAACAATATAACAATATTTAACAGTTTTTTAAATAATCATTAGCAAAAGAAGATTGAATGAAAAATGACGAAATTACGATAAGGTCTAAATTAAATAAAATTCATAATTTTGAGAAAACATATTTTCCACTTACTTAACCTGAAGTACTTTCTAGTAATAAAATTGAATAACTCTTGTTATTTCAGGTTTGGCGAGCAGCAGTTGAGCAACTTTTGTTTTCACTTAGTCTGGGATGTGGGTGTCTCGTAATGTATGCGAGCTACAATAAATTTGATAGCAAATTATACAGGTAAGAAAATATGAATTATTGCTCAATTAAAACGTTTAAAAGTATTTGTAAATGTGTTTTAACCAGCAATAAAATGAACTTAAGAAGCAGAATAATTTTGTTTGGGCACAAAATATACTTCAATAACAAGCAGTTGAATAACAAAATATAATTATAAGAGTTGGAAATTTAATAAAAATACTAGCTTGAATTCTTTAAAATTTCCCGATGTTTATCTAAATTACTTGCAGATTCTTGGAAGCTGTAGAATAATACTTAAAGCAGAAGTTATGTAGATATACTGGTAGTGTAATCTTCTCCTTCTGATGGCGTAGTCTATCATTTTACCGGAATATGCTGTTCTGAAAAGTGCCATAATCGTTTAAATAGACATGAAAGAGATTATTTATCTTCTGGGCGTTTCTGATAAAATAAAAAAAAAAATACTGATTTTTTAAATAAAAATGTATTAATTTTTTAATTGAATTTGTGTTATTTTTAAACGAATAATTTTCTCTCTTTTATACGTTTTATTATGGAATGATTAAGTAGATGCCACATATTTTTGTGCTGTAATAATGCTGTAATTTCTTCATCCATTTTTGGTTAAAAGTTATTTATCTTCTTTTTTTCATTTTTGGTCTATTCATCAAAAGTTCAGAGAATTCTTTGATAAAACTTCCTCTTCTCGCACAAACTTCATTAAAATCATTTGATTTATTTTAATTTGCCTATGATGAAAAAATTTCTCTGTAAAACATACATGCTGAAAAAAATTCATTAGAACATCAACGGAGGTCAAAATCAAATCGCAAAAACGTAAAAAGCGATGAATTTCAAGTGTTATGACAAAATTGGAGACTTAAGCTATAATCATTTTGTATTCCATTTTGCAAATGTATAAATTAATGACAGAGCAGTTGCAAGTGGGGTTTCAGTAATCTATAAAAATTAATGAAATTATATGCAGTTTTTTGTAAATTATAATTTGCTTTAAATGACATTTTTTATTTCCAGAGATGCCATTTTGATAAGTTCTATAGATTTCCTCACAAGTATCATGGCTGGAGTTGTGATTTTTGCAGTTCTAGGACACATGTCTACGAAAATGGGTCTTGATATTAGTAAGGTGGCAAAAGGCGGTAAGATTACTCCTTCCCTTCATAGGTTATTAACAAATTTTATGAAGAAATAAAAACCAGTCGTTTTTCAAATTCACTTGCATTAAAATAATTCGCACTTGAATTTTCATATATTGTAAATCCGATACTAATACAAACGCAGTCTAAAAATATATATATAGTTTATACTCCCTCTGTCCCAAATTAGTTGCTGCATCTGAATACTTTTGTACTGATTATTGATTCTGATGATTTTATGATTTTGTTTGAACATTTTTCAGAGATTTCAGGGTGCTGTGCTATCAACCAACAACATTTACTTACCAAGTATTCTCTGCTTAAATCAATACCAAGTTAGTTAAAAAAATCCAAGTTTTGAGCACTCTTAAGAAACGCCCCATTTTGTAAGGACTCTTCCCACAATCGCATAAAACTATATTTTATAATAGCTAATGAATCGTCAATTCATTAGGAGGAAAATGATCTTTCTTGCACAACGGTGGTAAAGTCCTCACAAAATGTGCCTTAAGAAAGTGCAAACCCTGTAAATTTGCTTCGATTTTTAAAATTTGCCATTTGAGATAACATTTATTCTAACACCTAGTATACCGTCTTATATTCATTATAGTATTATAATTTTACTGGTAGCTATTTACTAAATTGCATCAGAAGTTATTTATGACTCCACCTACTTGAAATGTAGCAACTAATCTGGGACAAAATTTTCGACTTAAATGTAGCAACTAATTTGGGACGGAGGGAGTAATATTTTTCGATTTATAGTATATTGTCTATAAAATACAGTACATTATTGAGGAGTAATTTTGTATAAGAAGACGTACTTGAAAATGATATCATATGAAATTGCAATAGTATGTTATGCCATATCTCAATCATTATCGAACCTTTAAGTAATATTTTAAGCTTATTTGTTCAGAAATCCTTTTCTTAAGTACTACTGAAAGATAAATGTTTAATAATTTAAAACATCCACTAAAATGTTTTTATTTCCTGTAATTTTTTTGCAGGACAGGGCTTGGCTTTCGTAACATATCCTGAAGCGTTGGCTAGACTTCCAGTTCCCCAACTGTGGTCCGTTTTATTCTTTTTTATGTTGTTCTTACTCGCAATTGATAGTGAAGTGAGTCAAATGCTAATTGTTATTATAATATTTGAAATGTTTTATATAATTTGTAAAAATTCTGATATCGGTTATATATCTGCAGCTTCCATATTTCTACTGCAACTTTTTTTATATATTCATAAATAAAATATTGGTCCTTGAAAAGAAAAAAAAATAGGAAAAAATTATTTATGGCGAATTTAGTATGAACGAAATTGAATTTTGCAAACAGAAATATAAATTTCTGGTTATTAATAGTTCCGAGAAAAGATATTCAAACCATAGATATCAAAACTGAATTAATTGAACTGATTGTAATATCTTTTTTTAAATATTTAAACGTGGTATTTAATTTTTTGAGAAACTGACGATATTTCTTAGAATTAATACTTTTGATAACAGTAAAATATTAAGTTTAGTATTATACATTCTTTCAACATAATTCGTTTTAGATCTTTTCTTCTTTCCACTCTTAATTTACTATATATGAAAAGAAAAAACACAATTAATCAACTGAATGCCAAAAATTGAGACTATCTCAAAAAGTGATAGTACTCTAAGAAAACAACAATCTTCATCACAGAATATCTGATTTGAAATGTAATGCAAAAACATTAGCTAGTCTTTAATGCTATTATTCAAACTTAAGCAGGCCGTTGCTATGATAAGGAGCAGATGATTATGTATGTAAGAGTCTAAAGGCTAGGACAAATCCGTATACAAATGTGGGTCATGGTGAATTAATGTCGCAATTAATTAGTGTTTTTTGTTATTTTTCTATGCAATTAATCAAATAAATACGTTTTTAGATATGTGAAAATAATATAAAATAAACTAATTTAAATTGTGTGTTCTTAGCGCAAAAGGTAATTTGATAGCGATTGCTCATGAAAAATATAGCTGATAATGTCTGAAAAATCTCACTGGATATCATAATGTCCCATTAAAATTATTCTAAATATGATCCTGATATTTTTCAAAGTAATCGCTGTATTTGAACATAATTAAGCTTTTAACAATAGTTATCGATATGAAATAGCACCAAAAATTCGGAATTTTTTCTGAGCTATTCTAAAATTTGAACCTATTGTTTTTAAAAATATTTGCTATATTTCAACATAAATTAGCTTTAAACAGTAATCGATAATATCAATTTTCTGTTGACTTTGAATTTCTGTTAAAGCTGATATTGCTCATGTCATATTAATCATATTGTTCATCAACTTGATATTTGTTTTCTGCAATATTGAAAATTTGTATCATATTGTTTTATATTTCAGTTTTCATACGTGGAAAATGTGTTTACAGTTATATTTGATGAATATCCTCGTCTGAAGAAAAGGAAGGTTTTAATAACCTTTTGTACTTGTATTAGTTTCTTCCTTGTTGGACTTCCTTGCGTCACACAGGTAAAGAAGTTAATCATTTTACTTGTGAAAATTTTGATAACAGGTATTTTTACCATGTTATTTAAATCTGATTAATCTGAAGATAATTCCAAAAATCCTTAAAATTTATAATTAAAAAACACTTACAGCGAAAAATTAGAATTCACTTTTTCAAAGTAAGATTTTTGTTTCTTAATAAGATTTAGATAAATAGATATAAATCAAAATAACGGTATTTGAATATTTGGGAGTTGCTGACTGATCTCATATCCTGTATGGTGCCATTTTGCATCTTTGATCACATGATGATCTTCCACCATAGGTAGCTGACGAGAGCTTTACAGTGAGGAGTAAGACATATTGCTGACGCTTATGTATCATTTATGTGTTTTATGTTAGTTAATGTTTTGTAATCTTATAAATACATTTTACATATTAATGCTAGTCGTTGCTTTCCCCCATATTTTGGGGTACTTGACCTTTTTCATGAATACCCCAAGCAAATCCCGCCAAAACGGCAAATTTCTGAGGACGTTGGTACAATTTATTTAAGACTTTAAATTGACGTTAAAATTTTTCATAAAAGTAGATTTTTGATGCACGTTTTTGATGGATATCATGTGAAAACCTTCAAAGTTCAATTACTTCGTGTTCATGTGCAACTACAATGACATACTGGCTGATTTTAAAAAATGGAGCATCATTCAGTTAGACATTTCTAAATTAAAGAAGAAATTGAATATTTGGAAATGTGTGAATTATTTAGGAGTGAATTGTTCGACTGCTCCCAACTAAGTAGCATTCGAACTGCTTTGGTAGAAGGTTTCCCCCTTCCCCTCTAAATAAACCAGTTTCTTGATAACTTTATTTATAGTGCATTATTTTATTTCATTATCCCATTAAATTTTAATCTCGATTGAATGTGTATTAGTATGTTTTATTAATTAAAATATCTTTAAAGTGAGGCGATATTTCATTAATCTCTAATCATAACTGGCAGACGAGAACTTGACAGTGAGGCGGTGAGACGCAACGCTCACGCTCATGAAGTTTTTTATGTGTTTTATGTTAGTAATGTTTTGTCTTTGTAATCTTAATAAATATACTTTATATATTAATACTGGCCGTTGCATTTTCCCAAAAATATAATGCTTTAATACAGCGTTTATATTTTGCACCTATTTACATTTTCTCGTTGAAAATTCATTTAGACCCGTTCTTATTTATGCATTCAAACGATATGTATAAACAAAGTTAAAAAGAGTTCAATATTTGAGAATACAAATAATACGCAGCTTAAAGGCTTTTCTACCTTCAAGATGAAGTGAGGATTTTTTAGGATTTTGTTTTCTGATTATTTTGGATTTTTTTTATATAGTGTGATGAATGTGATGATGTTATTTGATGTGAAAAAAGAATCAGAAGTACTCATTAAAAAGAATAGACTTATTTTCTACTTTCTGTAAAATATGAAAAAAGGACATGCTACGTTGTTGAGGAATGGATTGTCACATTTTGTTTTTAAATTTTCAGGGAGGCCAGTATGTATTAAATTTGATGGATACATACGGAGGAGGCATGGCTAGTACTTTCATCGCTACAATCGAACTCACAGCGATCATGTGGGGTTATGGTAAGCCTTGGGAATTTATAAAATTTATTACGATATTGCGCATCCTTTAAAAAAATAAATTTTTAAGTCATTTATATATTGTTCATTCATAAGTTCATCTTTTGTATCAATCTTCTGTGAGTTCTCTCTGAACGCTCTATGGTTGTTTAATATTGATTTGCGGCTTATGTGCTACTGTCTATTACCGGTGCTATTTATTTAGGCTTCGTCTGCATTTGTTATCCGTGCATCACACACAGATAATGGGCATTTTTGTGTAGAATGAAGTGTTTAGACTTGCTTCTGAACCTGAAATGTCTCATGATGCACCTGAAGAAAGTGATGTTGTCTCAGAATAGAACCTGGGACCTTCGGGTTTGAAAGCCAGTAACATACCACTGGGAAAAAGCATGCTCATCTCCCGTAGATGTTATCTGTCTTATTAAGATATCACCACACACCCATTGGAGACATATTTTTCAATAAATATTTGTTCAAAAGAAGTGAAAGAGAATACAAAAACAAACAGGAAAGTGTTAGATTTTCTAAATTTATGGGAAAATTGAAGAAAGTATAGAAAGAGAGGCGATAGATTGTCTTTGTAAACAGAAAATTTTAGAAGAGACACTCTTACTGTATTATCTAGTTTAATTAAATTATTATAAAATATATAAAGCTTATGAGACATTATAGTGAGTTAAAAAGTAGGATTTTATTCTTCTATTTTATTTGAATAACCTTTTTCGCTACTTCTGGATTCTTAATTTCGTTTTTACATGACAGAAAAATAAAGCTGTCTAAACTAGTATACTTGTAAAAGCAGAAATTTCACCAGGAAATATCTTTATATTAAATATGGATAATCCATTTCAGTTATAATAGAATGAATAAAATGGGATAGAGAAATTTTGAAGCTTAATTTAATAAAATTAAAATTACAAAATTTATAAGTCAAAAGTCAATTCAAAGGAAGTTATTTACCAGCAAGTTGAATGTCAAATAAAATTAGTCATTCTGAAAAATTTGTATATAATAAAACAATTTTCAGCTTTTTTGATAAACATCTTTTGATATTATTTATCTCTAACATATTTCTGATTTAAAATAGAGATTGTGGAATTGGAAAAAGGAATTCCACAATTGAAGCATTAAAACTATACACTGAAATGACAAAAGTCATGGGATGACTGTTAATATCGTGTCGGTCCTCCTTTTGCCCGGCGAAGTGCAACAACTCGGCGTGTCATGGAGTCCACAAGTCGTTGGAAGTCCTCTGCAGGAATATTGAGCCATGCTGTCTGTATAGACGACCATAATTGTAAAAGTGTGGATGGTGCAGGAGTTTGGGCATGAAAGGACCTTTAGATGATGTCCCATAAATGCTCGATGGGATTCATATCGGGCGATCTAGGTGGCCAAATCATGCGCTGGAATTGTCCGGAATGTTCTTCAAACCAATCGCGAACAGTTCTGGCCCGGTGACATGGCGCATTGTCATCCATAAAAATCCCATCGTTGTGTGGGTACGTGAAGTCCATGAATGGCTGCAAGTCATCTGCAAGCAGCTGAACATAACCATTTCCAGTCAATGATCGGTTAAGTTGCACCAGAGGACCGAGTCCATGCCATTTAAAAACAGTCCACACCATTATGCAGCCACCACCAGCTTGAACAGTGCCTTGCTGACAGTTTGGGTCCATGGCTTCGTGAGGTCTGCGCCACACTCGAACTCTACCATCAGCTCGTAACAACTGAAATCGTGACTCATCTGACCACGCCACGGTTTTCCACTGGTCTAGGGACCAGTCGATATGCTCACGAGCCCAGGAGAGTCGCTGCAGGCGATGTCGTGCTGTCAGTAAAGGCCCTCGAGTCGGTATTCTGCTGTCATAGCCTAAGGAAGACAAATTTCGCCGCACAGTCCTATCGGACACGTCCCTCGTACGTCCCACATTGATTCCTGCAGTTATTTGACGAAGTGTTGCGTGTCTATTAACATTGGCCATTCTACACAGACGTCGGCGGTCTCGGTCGTTAAGTGCAGGTGGTCGCCCACTGCGCTGTCCATGATGGGATGTAATGCCTGAAATTTCATACTCTCGGGACACTCTAAATACTGTGGATCTCGGAATGTTGAATTCACTAACGATATCCGCAATGGAATGACCCATGCGTCTAGCTCCAACTAACATTCCACTTTCAGAGTCTGTTAATTCTCGTCGTGCCGCCATAAATCCCGAAAAACCTGTTCACATGAATAACTTGAAATGAAAGCTCTGGAAAACGAACTGCGCTTTATACTTTTTCGCTGCGATACTACTGCCATCTGTATATTTGCATATTGCTATACCATGACTTTTGTCACTTCAGTGTATATAAATTTATTTCCATTTGAGAAAGTAAGCATTCATTATTTTGAAAATAATTGTGATTGATTTTGCATAAATTTTTTATTTTCAATAAAAACTCATTGATTTCAAATTAGGAGCAGATAAATTTGCAACAGATTTAGAATTCATGCTGGGATTTAAACCAGGACGATACTGGAGATGGTGCTGGAAGTTCATATCTCCAACTGTTTTATGGGTAAGTAATTGACATATTTATTCCTTTAATTTTACTTTTGAAGTAGTACTACACTTGCAGTTTGTTAATTTTTTATGGAAAAGTACAAGTGATCTGAATACAAAGAAAACATTGTATCTAGTGAAGATTCAACAGTTGCAGTAAAATGAATCAAAACATAGTTAATCCAGCATTTGAAAAGGAAAAAAATAGATTTAAAACATGAACAGGGATAGGAAATTGAAATATTTTGGAAAATAATTGCAAATATCCTCACATCGAAAGTAAATTTAAAAATCTTATGCTTTGGAAATACAGAGCAATAATGATAAGATTAAAGCAGTAATTAATTTCTCGAAATTTGATTTCAACTCAAATATATTAAAGTTTCAATTTATCCATCAGGTATATTCTTTATGGTATATTACATTCAATTATCACACTATAAAGAATCTTACGTATTTTCTCAAAAAACTGAAGATTTTCTAAATTAGCGATAAGTTTCTGAAAGAACTCCTTAACGTGTGCTCTAAGGGTTTATGCAACGTTGAGCGAGGATATTTAATTAACAAGTTACTGAAGAATGTAAACAGTATGAGAAAATAGTTTCACAATGGAAAGTCACATTACTGAATCCCCGTCCCGCCTGAAGGCACTCGGAAATAAATACTGAATGACTAAATCACTGCTACAGCAACACTGCTGGAACTATGGTTGAGTTCTAAGGGCCATCACCTACATGGTAAGACTCTTCCCGTAGGAAATATGTCCCATCATATGTTCCATCATTTTTATTATTCCTGTGGGTACAACAAAAATGGGGAATCTGGGTAAGTGTGATAATTGATCGATTACCCATAGGGCTGGAGAGATCCAACCACCATGCCTGAAGAAGCATCTCATTCTCAATTACGACATTCAACCGTCGGGGGTTAGTTTTGCAATGGAAAAAGCATTTCACACACGATTAGTTATCTATAGTAATAACAAAAGGATTTTATATTTCTTATCTGCTTCGACATTTTCATTTGCATGTGATTTAAGCCTTTTATCTTAGATCTGACACAAAAAATTATTACTGATAAATTTTAGAATTATGGCTTTTGATGGCATTACTCTTAAATTTAAAAAATCATTTATTGCTCATTAAAGTTTTTAAAAAGATGAAAATTATAATTTTATTTGCATTTATTACAATTTACTTTTATTATTTATTTGTTTATTAATATTTAAATTTATATAAAATATAGCAATAAAATACAGTGAAATTTCTTTTCAGTTTGTGTTGATATACAGTTTATGCACGCACACGCCTGTAAAGTACGGGGAAAATGAATATCCATTATGGGCAGAAAGAGTCGGATGGGCTTTAGTTATGGTATCTGTTGTGCAAATTCCTATTTGGGCCATAATACAACTTATCAGATATAGAAAAGTGAGTATAAAAACAATCAATTAAAATAATTCAGAAATATACATTAGATCTTTAAAGCAAAAATTGAATAGTTATTAAACTGCAGAAATATTTTTTTTGTATATAGATAATTTTTGCTATACAGATTTTAGCAAAAATAATTAAGAAAAATAAATAAAATCATATTATTAAGTTAAAAATTCTATAGAGGAAATTTAGAATAAGATATTGACTTTGGCTGATGTACACTTTATAAAACAAATTCAAAAAAATATAATTATAATTTTTACAATTTCGTATAGTTAGAATTTTAAGCGATATTTTTCCTTTTAAAAATTAACTAATTTCTATATTTTTAATTTTTAATCCAAAAATATGGTTGCAAAAATATGGTATCTTGTCTTATATGAAAGATAAAGAAATTTTGATTGTAAATTCGTTTTCTCCCAAGTAATTCATGGATCTTATTTTCATCTGAAGGTTATCTTGAATAAGTTGTGAGGCGAAATTTTAATGGCACGCACTTGGTTTTCATTCTTTTTTTCCATAATTACTTTGCGTTTTTTAAGTCATCTGACATGACTGAGAAAATTAGTTTCTAAAATCATACATTCAAATTTTATAAAAATAAATAAGCGCTGATGGAATTCTCATAAAGGCTTAACAAAGAAATTAGAAAACCATCTTTCAATGAAAATGTAATTATTCTAAATATTTTCATCAGTAACATATGTATATAATTCCCTTGTAAATAAAGAAAAAAAGTAAAATAAGTAAAAATATAAAACTAAGATTAAAGTTTGGTTTGCAAATGTAGTCATTGTTCTGTATGATTTTTCTTTGTCTAATGAGAAGCATCCGTATGGTAATCTGTTCCATACCGGACAGTATGAAGAAAATTCAAAGCCACTGGTGCGTTTTCTGCTTGTGGCCATAAAAATCTTCGAAGATTTCTTTTTGTGTTTCCATTTCAGACATAAATTGTTAACAATGCATTCATGCTGCAGTGAGTAAACTGAATGCATCAAAATGTTTTATATTGCGATGAAACGAGCTATCACGTGATTATTGACCATGTAGCGAAATAGAGTCATATTAGATAATGATTACGGAAGCAATAAAAATTGAAGCTCATTTTTGTATTTTAGCTATTTTTATCCTCTCATTGTTAACCAGTCATTGATTTAACCATTTCTATTTGCTACAATTAATGCGAATAATTTTGCATTGGATGGAGCCTAAATTGTATTTACTTTTATAAAGTGATAATAATTTGGGAGATAATTTATGTTTTTCTTTTTAAATTAGATTTTAGAAATATAATTTTGGTGGATTTTTATTTTTAACCAATCACTCAACTTTTCTGTATGAATAAAAATGATTTTTATTAATTCTAAATTGTTTTAATTTTATATATGAATAAACATTAAACAACAACCAATTTTAATTCTAAATTATTCAAACAATTAGAGTTTATTCAGCTGTTAGCTAATAACAAAAAAGGATTTAAGTGGTTTGGTAAAAATTGTGAATTTAGTACTTTTTATATGTTTGGCAATAATAAAGAAAAATGTATGTATATTGATTCTTTACAGGGTATATCGTTTGACCTAAAGCGACTAAGATATACTTTGGGGGTAGGGTGCAATAGGAATGTATACTTAAGAGCTTTCTTTTGAAATTTTAAATAAATACTAAGCGAAATCCTGATGTTTTCTCTTCATAAAATAAGAAAATATTATAGAACGATTTTTACATTATCTTAAAATTCAAAAGACTATCTTTCGAAAGATGCCAATTTAATTAGGATACAATTTTTTTTGAATATTTACAGCTTTTAAAATATATGTTTTTGTCTTATTTTCAACGTTACATTTCTTGTTGAGAAGAAATTACAGCTCCTTTTTATTATTTCATCAAATATTTAATCACCTGATTTTCTTCCATGCTAACTTAGGAAGATAGATTCTGCTAATTATCTACACAGTTTTGATGAGAAATCAGAAAATGAATTTACATTAATGTGAACGATGAAGTGGAACTTAAATAGATTAGTCATACATTTGAGATTTTAATGGCATTAGGATTTGGATTTCTTTAGGAGTATTCCTTCTTAGTCAAAAAATTACTGGCGAATTGCCAAAAGCGTCAAGTAATATTGCCACAAAAATAAGAATAACTAGAAATAGTAACAACTGTGTCAGGACATTTCAACTCTGTTGGTTGTGCCGTAGTACCGCATATATATTTTATAATATAAAATAATATCTGCAATATTAAACAACATAGTTTAACATTGAATAAAGTCATATAATATCGTGCCAACTAATTAGTGCGAAACCCAACTACGGTATTTTATGCAAAAGCTGGAATTATTTTAAATGTTATCTGTTGATAATTTAATTGTTGAAGTTTATAGATATTTCTTAAATATTCAAACTGAGTTTTTCTTGGGACATTCTATACGGGTATAAAATCTGAGTCCCATAAGGGATGGATTAGCTCTCAATATTGTGTTGTTTGTTGCTTCGTTCTAATAAATCTAATTGTTTGTTTCTAATAGCGTAGTTCTTTACATCATCGTGATAATATAAAATCGTATTAAAAGTTCAAATAGATATTGAGAAAATATTAATGATTTTTTAACTTTATAAATGCAATTATTTAGAATTTGTTTACCTTTCAGAATATAAAATTGGTGTTCAAACCTCATCCCAACTGGGGACCCTTAAATACAGAAACTCGTCGTCTGTATCATCAACATATCTCCTCCAACTCTTCATCAGAGTTGACTCCAAATGGAGAAGGTATAGTCAACCTGGGTATGGATCCAGTTCCGGAAGATTACAGATAACAAATAATCCATAAAAAAAGCTGAAATCCTGATGTGCAAAGGCAATTTACTATAAACTTGAGATAACATTTGTGATAATAAGCATGCTAATATTTCATCATATCATTTTCAAATATGAAGCTGAAAAATATTTGTAGTGAAATTTATTAATTGTTATGTACTATTTATATATATTTGCGCGCATGTTATTGATATGAAGGATTTGAAGGATTTTAATGTCTGTAATGGAGTGAGTGGTATTAATATGCAATTCAATAACTCTAATCGAGTATTGTTGAGAAATTGTTGATTGATTGTAGAAAAGAATGATGAGATGTTGAAGACAAAAACATCAATTTATTTGCCTCATAAAGTTTAGAGCCATGCAAAAACTCAATAAATTAAAATGAAAAATCTATAAAAAATTATTCAAAAAAAAAAGAAGATTTAAAATGCTTATTTCTTATGAAAGATAATAGATAATACATAAATATACACCTTTGGATGAAGGAAAACTGAAAATTTCATTCCATACATTCGACATATTTCATTTGTTATGTGACAGGCATTGAATTGATAGTCCATTTTCTTACATCCGATCGAACAATTCTGCTGTATTTATTCGATCATACAGATTTTGAAGAATAGCAAGTAACAGTATTAAGCACAAATCATACTATTTGTTGAAAAATTTTAACCTATCTATTTTCAAATTTTTTATGATTACATTCGAAAGCATTTCGGTTGCATGCTTAATATTTTCATCGGATGCGCAAACCTTTCATTTGCATCTGTTGTCATTTTTTACGGATTTGTTGCACAAATTATTATTTTTTTATAAAGAGCCGGCTCTTTGGTGAATTATAAAATGTACGTTATGTTGCAAATATGGATCACTATTTGCATACTCAGTAGATGAGCTCCTCTTATTGAGGCATTGCCATTTTGCCATGAATAAACAACAGCTGGGTTTTTACCTTGATTGCCTGCTTGCAAAAATATAAAATTTTGAACTTTCCTTTATCATTGATGTGTCCTATGTATTTCATTTATTTAATCTTTTTATATTTTATGAATACCATAATGAAAAACTCCCTTGATATCCCCTAAATTCTGGGATGAAAATGTTTTTAAAGGAAATTCCCTACATATTCGTTATACTGAGAAGAAAAAGATAAAAATCAACATTAAAAGGAAATTCCTTAGATATTCTCTATATTTCAAGATGAAAAGGTTTAAAATCAATTTTTTTAGGAATTGAAACATTTCCGTTTGAGGAAATTTCAATACTAAGATGAAAATAATTTAAAGCAATTTTTAAGGAAATTCCCTAGATATTCCCTATACTGTGATAAAATGATTAAAAAATGAAATAATGAAAATATGATTAAAAGAAAAAAAATTGAAAAAATTCCCTACATTCTTCCTATACTCATAAAGAATTCAAAGCAATATTTTGGGAAAATTAAAAGCTTGGTTTAATCGAAGAAATCGAATGTGAAATGAAATTTTATTGAAATGATGCTCTAGTAATCTTATCATTTTTAAGTGAAAGAAAAAGAATGAGATATATTTTTATTACAAAAATAATTTATAATGATATCAACAAAAAATTCTGAAGAATTATTATATACATAATCATGTACATCATGTTAATGACTTTTATGAATACTTTTAATTCATTTAAATTTTACATTTTAAAATTTGAATTACATAAATATTATTTTAGAGGCTCACATTTTTTCATAAAAACAGATCTAACAATTCATAACTTCAAGTAATATTTTTTTTATTAGTTGCACGAATTATAATTTTAATAAAAGAAAATTATTTTATAATTTTACTTTGTATCATTATATAAAAAATCGATCTCTATGCATTATTTATAGTATCTTGTTTATCGATAAATGTGTTTTTAAATTATTATGAGTGAATACACCCATGTTTGTATGTACTCAATTGTATTAATATTTTTGATTACGGGAGGACTTTTTTTATGTAAATCACTTCCGTATTATAATTCAGTCACATAAATTGTGAAATTTCATAAGTTCTGTTTTTTTTATATTTAATATACTTAGAACAAATTGTGGCAAAAAAAAAAACCTTTTTTAATGACCATAAATCTAGAAAATAAATTAATGGTTTTAGAATTTTTTATATGATTGTTAATAATTTGAATTGAGTCATGACTGGTGAAGTTTATAATTTTGTATTGTATAGTGTTATTTTTGTGAATATGGGATTTTATGAAATAAATGGATTTTAAAAATTTAATTCGTTTTGCATTTTATTTTCATTTCCATACATATGAAAACTCGTTCTCTGTAATAGATGTATATTTAGAATTAACGGCTTAGAAGTAGTTTAGAACTAACAACTAAGAAATGAAAATTTACTTGATTAATTTGAATCTTACGCAAAGAAGGCATACCCCAAAGACTATTTTAACCATTTTAATGTGACGATTAAAGACTGGGGTGAATTATAAGAATACAGAATGGACGAGTGAAATGAATTTAATAAAATCCATAGGAAATAAGAATAAGAAAAATGAATAGACAGGAAATAATAATAAAAAAAAATTAAAGTCACCTTTTTTTCTGCTTCTTGATTGGCGCCACTTCCGTCTGGCCGGAGGGGTGAACAGCATATTTAACAATTTTTATTAATAGATATTTTTTTTTAAATATTGTAAAACATTATGTGTTAAATGCTTCAATGTCAAAATAAAACACACAATTAAGTGATATTGTATGAATTTGGAAACGAAAGGGTTTTTTTTTTGGCACAGTGATCAATTCGCCGTACAGTGTAGTTACCATAATAATGAATGTTATTTTACAATATAGAATACCAATAATATTACGTTGAAGAGACTTCTGATTCTGTACAAAGGTAATATATACATAATATGCAACTGATGCATCTTAAGATAGATAGGATGCAAAAATGTACTAGGTCTTTGAAATTTTAATAACTAATGGCTACAATTATTATTAATTCAGAAGTCAATTGCAATTACTATTACGTCAGAGGCAGTAATGGACTTTGTCGGATACAGACTTTATCGTTGATATAGTATGGAGTCCCTGCTGATTAACTGCGACTTCCTCAACACTTTGTAATTACAGAAAGCTGATGACTGTTTGGAGTATAATGCTAACGTAAAACTATATTTAATTACACTCGAACGAAAAAAAATGATGATGTCACAATAAAACTGTAAAAAAACAACATAATCAAAAGCACAGTTGACAAAAAATTCTACATATTTTCACATGAATGTTCTGATACAAGTTTTAACTCAGTTTTTATATAAGAGATGGCAGCACAATTCTTCCTTAGTTGGTATATCTTTTCTTTCCTGCTACTAGATATTTTTTTTTGTGTATAATAGGATGAAGAAAAAAGTTTAAAATTTCGGACATTTAATTCTAATTTCTGAAATGAGTTTTAATGAGGGTTTAATGAAATTTTTTATGGTTATTAAACTTTGAAAATTGCGATTGTTTTCTTTTTTCATATATGATGGCAGTAAAGAAAAATTGTTAATCGTAATATTGCTTTCATGAAATTCAATGAGATTGGTAATTAATTGGCTTTAGATACAGACAGTGCTTGAATTATATATGAAATAAAATTAAGGAATTAATCTAATTTTAAAAGTTTTTTCCTCATTAAAATATCCCTCATCTTATATACCATATTTAATAAGGAAAATGTTTGCTTATAGTACTAATATACTATTAAGATTCTTATAGTGATTTCTCCATGTGTCATTGAAGCTGGAGAAATCAAGAATCGTTTTAAAAAAGATTCGTATAGATCGGCAATCTTTTTCCTTTCCTCATAGCGTGGGATAAACTGACTAAAGTATTTTTACAAAGCACCGCTTGAATTGATTAAGAAGAGAAACTGAAATGGGATCAGGAAATAAGATAATATTTTATTATGACTTTAATATGGGTTAAATTAAGTTAAAACTTAAGAAATTAATTTCGATTTAAATATCATTACATTTATATTATTAATATTATTACTGATATCAGCAAATGTTATGTGTAATTAATAATAAGCTATTCTTAATTGTAATATTTCAATTTTGTATTCCTTCCTTTATTTTTCTAACATAATAAAGTAAATTAACAGAAATACTGACAGATTTTAGAGAATAATGTTAAAATTCATTAAGAAAACAAATTATTTAATTGAAAATTTTGTAATAAAGCGTCGATTATGCCGTATAAAAAGGAAAATTTTAAATTGGGTATTAATTAAATGAGTCATTAAAATTTAAAGTGACAAGAACTCAAGTGATGCAAATATGAAATAAAGTAAACTCTAAGTTAATTAAGGAGATAATTTTTTATAGTTGATTATATCTAATTAATTGCCTAAAAATTAAAATATTTCTTTAAAACTAATTTGCAAATCGCAAAAATAATATTTGGTTACATTTAAAAATATTTAATTATTAGAATTTAAGTATTTTTATTTTAATTTAATAATAAAAAAATTACAAACAATTGTGAGAAGTGTTTTTTGTAATATTGCGTATGTCAGCTAAAGTCGGAAACTCTTTTAAATACAAAATCAACAATATAATATATATATATATATATATATATATATTTATATAGATATTGTAATAGCGTCCAGATGGGAAAGAGAGATGATGAAATATTAGCATGCTTATTATCACAAATGTTATCTCAAGGTT
>JAPMOQ010029355.1:178345-209938 GCA_026543055.1 Argiope trifasciata | reverse complement strand
TATATATGGTTGCTATGATGTGACTTATGTCACTTTACGAGCCCGTTGACAGTTATCAGTCAAAGACTTAAATTGAGTGTGGGTCTTTTCTTTTTCAGTAGAGCCAACTAGGGTCAAGAATACGACTTAGCTATTATAATGGAAATGATTAAAATAAAACGTATCACATCAAGTAATGTTCATTATCATGTCTATGTATAGACAGCCTGAAAAAGATAATTTCAAAAACTTTTATTGATTCAGAAGATCTAAAATATAGAGATTTACCAAAAACTAGTGATTAAATTGCACAGTTTCATTATTATCCGTTTTCCGTTTTTTATCTATCATAGTCACAAACTGTGACCGAATAGAGATTATTTCGTAAACGTTATTTATGAGCCCAGAAGGTCAATAACATAACGATAATTAAAACCTGGAGATGATTTGTTTTGATGAAAGAGAATGAGTGAGTGAGAGAGAGAAGGAGGGGAAGAGAAAACAAGATGGCACGTGGCTAGTCTTAAAATAGAATAGATAGAAAGGTACGTACAATTTATTTCCATTTTATTCCTTTATCATTGCCAGATTGCAAACATAATCTGACACGAGTTTTTAATAATTTAATTTTACCTCTTCTACAATAGTGATGGAATATTAAAAGTGACACTTCTATTTAAAATTAAAACAATCCGTCTATCAAATGATTTGATTGTTTCTACTTATAAAAATTTCTACCAATGTTTAACTCATGTGTCAAATTTCAGGTTGTAGATTGATTCCGACAAACGAATACACTTTTCACAGACTTTATTGATCCTTAAAATAGATTCAAATCTGACATGTGATATTTTTCGTAATAATTTCTGTAGAAGTGAAATGCAGCTTTTTAGTATTGGGCCTTTTCTTCTAATGTAGAAAGGGAATATGAAAAAAATCGTTTTCTGCTTTGTTTTAAAGGAATTTGCTTTTGACGTGTACTTTTATTAAATCTTTTGTTACAGTTTTTGTGATACAATCGAAAAATGATTCCTTCGAAAATTCGATGATACAGTGTATGTGAAGGGGGCGAACCTTTATGGATCAACGTGCCATTTTTTTAAAGAAGTGTTTAATGACGTATAGACGCCCCTTCAAATAATTTTGAGGCTATTATTGGGAAAATAATAAAACAAAATACTAACAACTAAAAATTCTTACTCTTCTTATTTATTACGAAAAAATCCATTTTGCACTGTACAGTAGTAAAGGTGTTAGTTATACGTGTAATTAAAATTAAAATAACATTAGCGTGACTTATTTTGTTGCAGATTAGATGACAAACATTTAGATTGAAAGCTATTATATTTGGCTGAATGCATATTGAATTGGAGTCATCTGCCAAACTAACTTGTTAATTTTCTGTTTCAATCAATTCCAACTTCATTCTTGCTTCAATAAAGTTTTGAATCTATATTGAATTAGACTGAAAATCAATCTGTTACATTTCAAACTCTTCACTTTTCGATTTGTCGAATTGAGACAAGTTCAGTTTATCAAATGAAGTCACATCAGTGTACATAAAAAACTTGAGCGTTTACGATAATTCTTTGAACTGAGAAAATCTGGATGAGAATTCCTTGATTGAAGAATCATTTACGGAAATAAATTCTTCGATAAATTTTCTACGTCTGGTTTCTCATGTACGTCTAAATCTTTGGTATATTCTTTTCAAATTCAGGAAATGTTTGTAGATTTTTTAACAATAACTTCTTAAAACATGCAATCCTAGGTCAAAAGCGAGAACGAGATCCATCATGACAAGAATTGTTTTGTTTGTGTCTTGAAGCATTACGTTCAACTGATAGAAATGGTGGCACATGTCTGTATAAAACATCTATTTTGAGAGCTACATAGCATCCAACAACAATGGATATTGTTCAATTTCCCCCTCATTTTGTCGAAGTAGTCTGATTTCTTCCAATTAATCAACAAATCTTTGAAGTACGTGGCTCAATCAGTGAACACTATTATAAAATTAAGCATCATATACCGAAATGACTTCATCCAAGAAAGCATTCAGGCGATATAGTACTAGAAAAACCATTAAAGCATCGATTTATTTACTGGTTCATATAATAAATAGAATAATTCTAAATGTGCCAGCAAAATTTTGGAGCTTTATTTTTTATTAATTTGGAGAAACCTTCATATTTTAAAAAGCCTTAAAATTTAAAAAACAGCTCAATTTTTTTTTAAAATTTGAATTTTTTAAAATTATTGAATAATTTTTAAAATATTTTTATGGAAGAGTTATAAAGTACTATTTAACATAAAATGAAGGCAAAATATAATTTTAAGCATAAAAAAATAAAGATAAAAGTTTTTGAGGTATTATGTCGCCGTAAACTTTCAAAGTTTGTGATGATATAAGGTTGACTATTTTTATACTAACGCCATTACATTATAAAGACATGTGCCCAAAATATTGTGTCGTGTGTGTATGGTATACCATACACATTGTATAAATGTACATATGCACACTGATAGAAAATATTACAACAACATTATTATGCCAACACAGTTGGAATTCCTATATTGCATAAAAATTATATAAATATCTGAATCTTCAGACAATTGTGTAATAAAATTGCAAAATAATAATGATTTTGCATAACTTTTGGTTGTAAATTTCATTCGTTCTTTACGTTTTTTTTTGTGGTACATTAGAGCTTAAAAAATTATTCTTCATATATACTTAAAAAGATATGAATATAAAGATTTTAGAA
Source organism: Argiope trifasciata (assembly GCA_026543055.1). NCBI lineage: Eukaryota > Metazoa > Arthropoda > Arachnida > Araneae > Araneidae > Argiope > Argiope trifasciata. Next base: position 207,191 of record JAPMOQ010029355.1, on the reverse strand, counting down.
AAAAAATTGTGTGAAATCACATTCTAATGCCCCAAAATCATAGTGACATATAAAGCTATTATAGGATAAGAATTGAAAGCTTGCAATATTTAAAAAAATGTAAAGTTTAATAAATAAGAATTGAGATAAAATTTATTATGTTTAAAAATTATGTTTTTTATTATGCTTTTTTTTACAAAAATGAATACAATTGCAGTTCCTGAACAACATGAGGCATGCCCATCATAAAAAATTCGAGAAGATGTCAAGAGATATTTGCTAAAATATGAATGTAAGTATCTTAATTTAACTTCCAATTTCTTCACAACTGAGAAATGACAATCTGTCTCGGAATGACTTTTCTTCAAATGTTCAAAAAGTTTTAATAACTCAATTACAATTTCCTTTTCATTTTATTTTTACTGTTGAATGTAAAACTCAGTAACAGAACTAAAGAAAAATAGCCTATCAGTCACACATTCCCCAAGAATTTTCTTCCTAAAAGATTTCGTGAAAATGTTCTTCGTAATTGTCATCTTTCATGCTATTTCCTTTTTTGAGGACGAACACATTTGTTAAATTTTATTGATCTGGAAAAAAATGTATATGTTTGAAATAAAATAAGAGCCTTTTAAAGACTGCATTTGTTTAAATCGAATTTGAGTGAAATATTTTACTGTTGAACAATTACGTTCAATGTAAAAAGTAAAAACAATGGAAGATTGTTATACTTAACTTTGTTTCTGCAGTGTACTTTAATAGAGCTTTTGATATATTATTTTGAGATGAATTTTCTAGTGGCAGAAAATGAGCATGAATTGATTTTATCAATAAAAGTAAATCTCTATTAATCAACAAAAAGTTAAATAAAGATAATATGTTATTTGATAACACATGTTTAAAAAATTTTCCTCGTTTGTATTTTTCACAAATTTTTAATGAATCCTTTGAAAGAATTTGTCAATGGTAGAAAAAGAACCTCAATCGATTAGTGTCAATAAAATTATGATTTCACAAATTTGTTTCTGTAAAGCTATTTGAGTGTTTTATCTGAAGTGTTGAGTGCACTTGAGATGTGATAAATGTTGTTTGTTTGTGAGATGTTTAATTAATGTTCGAAATTAATAAACTAACTGTAGGAAATAAATGTATTTTGTTTGTTTTTAACAAAAGCAATATACAATTTCATAAAATCAATTCATGAAAAGACAATGTTGTCGAAGAAATTTCATCGACTTTTGGTTACATATTGAAGCATGAGATTTTAGTGTGTAGTTTTTCAAAAGGGTCTATTAAATTTTCAGTAACATTCTTTTGATCTTCAGAATCATTTTTGAAGCATTGAAAAGAGACCAGAAGTAACCATAAACTGCCACTAAGACCTTCCCCTAATTCACTCGGATAAATCTGATTAATCAGACTGCCGAGACGGAAACACTGGCAGGAACTGTAGTTAAGTTCTATGGGCTCTCACAAATAGCAGTACAGCCCTTCCCGTAGGAATCACGTCCCACCATCGGTGGAAGGTAGCCGACCTCGAACATTTCAGTATACTTTTGAGTGGCGAGAACCATTGATGATATCGGAAATTTTTCATCCTCATTTCTAAATTGCTCTCCCCCCCCCCGGCCAGAGAAAGATCAAGAGAAAGGCAGCTTAATTTGAAATCGTCTTAAAATTTAGGTATCTGTCATGATTGTAAACTATGTTTATGATACACTCTTCAAAGAACATATCCATCAATGATGTGAGATGGGACAAAGACTCACATCAATCTAACACATTTGGGTTTTCTCTTGAGGAAACATTACGGAAAAAAATTTTGATTTGCTGATCGACTAATTGATTTTTGGGTTTCTAACATTCTCATTTTCCTTGGAACAATGCAATCTATTCATTGAATAATATCTTCAATTCCAATAAATTTCGTCCAGAACGAAGCTTAGAGCCAAATGATTTATATCTCTTCCCTGAAAATTGAAAAATTGGTTCAGAGACAAAGCTTCCACATTAATGTATAGCTTTAAAGGCTTCTAAGCTCTTCTCACATCATTGGTGACAATCTTATGAGAAGATGGCATTCAGAAATCTGGATGGTAGATGGGACCAATGTATGAATCTTCATAGTGATTATAACGAAGAGTAGTCAGATTTGTACCTAGGGTTTTGCAATAGAATCCTTTTGCTCATTTTCCTTGTCATTGTTAATGGTCCTTCAGTGTTGGAAGTAAAACAACTTTTCTAATTTGTTGAATGAAAATATACTTATGGTCTTCTAAAGTCGATAAATATCTAAACAAGAATTTAAATTTGAAATAGATTTCGAATAAAAAGAATTTTTAAAAAATTCTTTGCCGATCATTCATAATAATTTCAGATAAATTACTCTTTGTACTTGTATTTTATCAAATTTTTATCTAATTTTATCAAAATATAAATTTTTGAAAACGTATATTACTGATTAAAAGTTTTAACACTTGATTAAATAGATGATGATAGTTGCAAGTGGATAAATAGCTAAAACTATATTCAGCCTATACTTAAAAAAAGCCCATGTCTAAAATTATAAAAGCCTATGATTTTTTCTTCTCCTATGCTCTTCATTTATAATTCTTTAAAATCATTTTTAAGAATATGGGAAATGATTTAAGAAAACGAGGTTGTTGTACTGTTCTTTCACATGCTTCTGCAATTGAGATTTCAAAGTCTATATTAGTAGTAGAGGTTAATAGGAAACCGTTCTATAAGTTGCAACCACTTTGATTTTGAGGCTGTGCTCCCCAAAAAGAGCTATCAATTGGGTTAGTACAAAAGTTTGCCAATAGTCGTGGCCAGATTTCACTTTGGTATTTCCGCCACTGCAGTTTGTTTTTCTGCGGATATAATATATATTTAGTTATTTATAGTCTCATATAGCCAAATGGAATGAGATTAATTGGTATACATTATAAATATAATTATTATAAAACTAAAGAACAATGAGCATTAATTACCCATTAATGAATCAATAGGGTTATATCCATTAATCAATCCTATCCATTTAATTCCGTTCTTGCAAAATAGCACTTTTTATCTTTTTGCATTACAGGGCCTCAGAGTATTAAAGAAATGCTGATCGAAGAGTGTGGGATCCGAAATCGATGAAAATGCAAATACTTCCTGATTAAGTTTAAGGAAACTAGGTTGGGCGTGATGCTGAGTAGCTTTATTATAATTGTTTATAGCAATTTTCTTTTGAAGTCGGTATTTGGTGTTGCAATTGTAAGCTATGTGCACATTGAAACATGTGAAGCTGATTAAAATGAAAAATATAAATGTTTTTATCTGTATTATAAAACTATCTCTAAGATGGCACTTTTTTTTACTAAACGGTTTTTTTAGTTAATAAGATTAACGATAATTTCATTTTATGTCATCACTGAAAATTCTTAATGGTGTATAAAATATAGTTTCTTTCAAAAAAACTCGTAGCATAAAAGTTAATTTTATAAATTCAATAAAATGTGCGAAGTCTCATCTTGCTCTATTATTCTCACCTTAAAATTATAAATTCTTCTTTATAAAGAAGAAATAAACAATTCTTAGAATTAAGTACTACTCACTAACATAATACCCCTACTTTATTGCTGGAAACTATTTAAAACAGTTACATAATTTAATATTTGTATTGGGTTATTTTAAATTAATACAGTAAATGCACCTTATTCGCGGTTTCACTATTCTGGGATGAAAAAAATGCGACCCAATTCCTATATTCGAGGCTAAAAATTTCTTTATTCGCGGTTTCTTTATTCAACCTGCCAGTGTTTTGGCGTGCTAATAAGAAAGCCTGGGTTACAAGCGCTATTTTTTGTGAATGGTTCCGGAATCGTTTTGTTTCTGAAGTTGAAACTTATTAAAAAAAAACAGAATTTAGACGTTAAAGCACTTCTAGTTTGGGACAATGCACCAGGTTATCCTAGCGAACTTGAAACTATGCATTGAAATATAAAAGTGACATTTTTACCTCCCAACACGACGGCTTTGCTTCAGCATATGGATCAAGGAATAATCCAGACCTTTAAGCTCTTTTACATTAGACGAACCTTCAAAATCATATTAAATAGTATGGAATGTAATCTTGATATGAATGTTATGGAATGTTGGAAGAAATTTGACATAGCAAAATGCATCGTAAACATAAAAGAATCATTGGAAGAACTGAAGTCACACACATTGAAGTCATGCTGTGACTGCGGAAAATGACGAAGAATCTGTGCAAGTTCAAACTTTGACTGCAAACATAGCCAAAATCGCGAATGGAATAGGACGAGATGGGTTCGAACTCATAGAATCAAGTGACATTCAGGAATTGCTTGAATCGTAAGATGAAGATTTGACTGAAACCGACTTGGAGGGAATGTTAAATTCACAACCCATTGAAGAAGAGGCTTCAATAAGCACTGGAAACGTGACATTTAATTTGAAAAATCTTATTGAAGGTTTACGAATGGTAAATGAGCTTTGCGATTTCTTTATGAACATCTATGGAACGAAGTCTTATTTTTAAGAGGCAAATTACTACTGCGACTGCTGAGTATCAGTCTGAATTAAAGGAGCTTTTAAAAACTGCCAAGCAAGAGGAAATTACAAAATTCTTCAAACCAGGGTCTAAGCCTTAAGATAATTAATCAAAATGCTCAAAAACTTGAATTAAATTGATATTTTTATATATTTGCTTTTTATTTTGTCACCTAAGAAAGTATCCCCTATAATCCCATATAAATTACCATTTCGTATTCATGGTTTCAGTATTCGCGGCATATTTATGGAACATATGCCCAGCGAATAAAGAGCTTTTACTGTGTACTATTCTTTTTATTTATTTCAATTTTTACTTATATCGTAAAGATTAGTATTATTGTAATTTATTATTTAAAAATTAAAAGTGATGAACGAATTTTCTTTGGAAATAATGCCATATTCTCAGAAATCCTCATTAAGCTATTTATTTTTTAGTAGGAATCTAAAGAGTGAAATGTTTTTGATGAGAATAATTTGTTGAATGACGTTATTCCTAATAAAGAGCTTTTACTGTATAGTTATTGTAAGTTTAAAGAACGGTAGTTGTATTAAGCCTTTTTTAAGCAAGGTAAGGGCTATTTTGTGATAAACCTCCTGATTTTGAATTAACAAATAACTAGATAAGATTCTTTTGGAAGCATCCAGCTGGCACTACAGAAGTACTCTTTGAATATTGTCTATATGTCCCCATACACGATAAATTGTATAGTTGTGTTTTCAACTTGAAACCATCCATTGGAATCAATTATCACAGGATAATTTTCTAAAGAATTATTAAAACAGAGTCATATACTATTGGCACAAAATGACCAATAGCATTGCTACGATTCTTTTCAACGCTGGCCGGAATTCAAAATACTAAACAACATCGTGGAGATGCAAACAGGATAATCTATAAAAAAATTAACACATCTTATGAATCATGTGCAATTGTAGATATCAGGTGACTTTTGATGAATTGAAGAGTTTAATAATGATACTACTTTGCGGAATTCTATTGCCAAATAACAGATTTCAAAATCTGTTATCAAATGGCTAGTCATGATTCCCTCTGCTAAATTCCATTTCGCATCAGCGAATGGATATTTGATCTATGGCAGCTTGTTTCATGTTCACTATGCACACATATAAGGTGGGCATTTTGTAAAATTGAGTTCCAAACTTGGAGCCATCCGTTGCAATTATCTTCAGAAAATCAATAAAATACAACTAACAGAATTCTAATCTATTAAAAAGAACGATATTTTCAGTGTTCTAGCCCTTTTTTGATAATTGATCAATTTCAAATGTTCATAGACTGGTGTCACGGAAATTTTGGCATAACAATAATACGATAATAGTGATTTAGATAATTTTTAAATTCTTCCCCTCATGATCCCATTAAGGTATACCTTCTAAGCTTCTATTAACTACATTTTTTGGCAACTCATTTATTTGATATTTGAGATATTTCACAAATCGTATTGTTTATTAATAGAGATGATTTGGCACGGATAACGCGTTAATATCTCCCTATACTATCAACTAATTGCTTTGCAATAAGTTAACTTTACTGCTAGTTCTTATGCAGGAGTTTTCTTCATTTGCACACCAAGGGATGTATTTTGATGTCTTTTTACCAATTTGTCAATTCGTTAAATATTTTTGACCCAAATCGGATTTGAATACTGGACATACGAGTCATCTTTTAGTTGTTTCTTAAGTAAACTGTTAAAAAATATTATGACTTTTCCACAAATATATAGAGCGATGACGAGAAAAAAGTAATAAATATTTTCTGGAAAAGATAGCTATTGGTTTAAGGAAGAAGATTTGAATAAAAAGTTTGAGTTTAATTATTTGGTATGTCATAATAGTAATGAGTAAGTGGTATGTCATAGAAGTAATTTATTATTTCACTTTTTTGATGTCATAATAATTTATATATAACATTTCGAATTTTTATTCCTCCTCATGCTTCAGAATTTTTAAAATCATGAATATTAAATCATTTATATATTTTCACTTAGTTCGATATAAAGCAACCTTTTATTTCTCTTTCTGTGATCTTTTATAAACTGAGTAACAGTGATCATATTCAAATTGGACGAAAATCGATTGCAATTCGCTATGAAATCCATTTTTCTCTAATTAAGGAAATGGTTGTTTAAATCTGATAGTCGTTCGCTTGAAATTGATTTTTAGAGATCGAATTCTTGATCTGCTTAAGAAAAGGCAAATTTCGATAGCAGTTATTGATTTCTATTTTACCGTTATAATAATCCATGTGTGATTTTTTGAGTGCTTTTTCTCTCTAACGCTTTTTGCAAAATGTGTTTATATTTAAGTACTGCAATAAAATTTGATGCTTTCATCGAATAGTCTAATTGTATTTTGTGAAAAATTGCTCATTGAATATTTTTTTGTTCTTGTAGAGGTGACATACAAATAAAACATATTGTAGTCTTAAAAAATTCCATCTCGAGATATTGATGAGTTTCACCTTTAAGACCACTTTGTACCCGGTTCCCCCCACCCCAAAGTACTTTTTAAATCATGCTTTTGATGATATTTTTGAAAATGTATCTTTTTTGCCGTTTCCTAAATTCACAAAAACGTTTAATTCATAGGTAAAATTGTCATTTATCAAATTTTATTTTAAATCTTTCAAGCAAAGCCGCTTTATTAAATCGTAGAACGGACGTATAGAATCACAATGAGTGTTTTCCCTCACCTAAAAGTCTTTTTATAGGAAATAGAAAATGTCTCATTTCAACTTATAGTCCTTTAAGGAAGTAAGGATAATGCATCTTTAATGTAGAATCTACTGTTTCCAATCTAACAGATAGTTTTTCGAAATTTTGAGTCATACATGGGACAGACTGTCTCTTAGAAAGAGCTCATAATCTCTAGAGATTTCATCTGCATCCTTTGTGTACCTTCTTATTACTGAACGAAACAGCAACAATAAAATTAAGGCAAGAATTGAATTTTTCTAAGTAGGTGGGGGTGGATGTAGATAAAACAAAACAGCTCCAAAATTGAGTGTAGGCTTAGCGGGAATTACGGAAAGTGAATTAAGCACCACATTGTTTTAAACCTAAAATAATCTCTTTTATTAATTGTAATTTGATTTATACTTATTTTAATTTATCACTTTATATTCATAATGCATGTGATATTATTTATCCTATTATAGTACTAACAATACACATTTAACTATTCTCCGTTTAAGCCTCAAGACATAATAGTTTCATTTAACATGCATTCATAAGGATTATAGTTAAATTCTATCTGCATGAGGTATGATCCATAATTGAAATGGAGTCAAAACTCAGTCTTAACCGTTCCTGTATCCTCAGAGAAGCAAAGAATTTCGTTGCTTAAAGATATAGAATTTTCAATCATATACTCATGGTGTCCTAAGAGAGAGTCATTGAAATTATAAAGTGCGGGATAACAAATCAAAGTACCGCAGCAAATTCAGGTTTGGAGAATAACTGACAGAGGAAATTCTTCCCATAATGAATTGGATAGAAGTATGTTGATATCTTTATCTATCTTAAAGTATGGCGACTGTATTTTTAAATCCATTCAAACGCTGTGATCATATTGAAGCGAAATAGTGAAGTTAAAAAGTAATAGTCGAAAGCTCTTTATTTTATGTATCTGGATATTTATCAAATTGTCGTTATAAACACTAGTAAATTTCTCGAAAATTTATTCAGGATGTTATTTTGAAGGCAACAACTGCATTTCTTAATGTGAGTATTACTTGTACACTTTTTTCGGTTAATATTTGGAACGCATTTAATACTAAATATATTCATATTAAATTTCACTGAACAGTATTATTTTAAAAGATGGATTTTAACGTTTAACGGAATGCATTTTTAAAGTTTTTAATTAAAATTTTAAGGTATTATATAATTTGAAGAAAGAAAATTATCACAGTTTTTTTTCCTCGTCCATGCAGGATACAAAGTGTTGTAAATGTTAAAATATTCGAATGTGAGAATTTCGATAATTTTCTACATTTCAGACCTTTTTGAATCTAAACAAAATCAATTTTTTAAATATATTTGTCTGTCTGTAAGTTTGTATTATAATTCAAAGCTAAACTAACTTTTGAATTAAAAGGATAGAATTTGGCATACGAACTTCACACAACACTTGCAGATTTCTATCAAATTTTCAATGAAATCCGATGAGAGGAATTTTGTGTAAGTGAGTGTCCACATACTAGTTAACACGATAACTCTATATTAAAGAGAGCTATATGGATAAAAGTTGGTACACAAATTTACTATCTAATGTGCAGATGCCTTTTTTTATTTAGATCCAACTCCATCAAAAGAATGGTCGTTTGTAGGTTTGTATTTTCACAAGAATCTAAACGCTGTAACTCAAAATCCTTTTGTACATAATTAAACTTCATCACTACAATTGTGATTTTTGCTTTAATTTGTTAAAAAACAAGCTTTCAAAATATTCTTTCGGTTTTCTGGAGCTTATATATTAAAAGCATTTGAACATTTAATTGTAAAAAAATTACCAAAGATTGTACTTTAATAATCTCTTAAGTGTTAATTGAGGACATATGGTTAACTTTACACAAGCATATTTAATAAAAAAAAATAAGCTGGAACATTTGAGGGTGGCCTTTCCTCCTAAGATCCTTCATATGTTCGGTGTCACTTTCTTTTACTTTAAAGGAAACGCAGGCGTAAAAATTTTATTTTAATCTAAAAGAAGTTCTTAAAATTTTCATTTTAATTTCTTTCTGTGTGCTTGTTTTATTCAAAAGTTATCTTTAATTTTTAGGTTTAAAAGCATCTGGGGTTTTTTGTTATTGTTTATAACTAACTTAATTCTTTCATGTCTGGAAAGGCAACAGCTTTGTAAAACATAGTATAATTTATTTCCGAATCACATTTTAGGTAAATTTATTCTCCATTTTGTTGAATTCGGTTTATCTGCTTTAGTTTTTTTAAAAAAAATACGATAGATGTAGACAGAGCTAATTTACATATAAAATCTCACTAAATTGTAAGATTTTAACTTCTAAAATTGAATTTGAAGTATGAAGTTCAGATAAATCAACTTAATTCAAATATAATTAGTTAACTTTTTGTAAGTCTTCTTGATGTCTTGAGGAAATAAATTTTATAGTTTGATTTGCTTAAAGAAACTTTCCTTTAAAAGATACCGTCTATTTCGTAAAAAAACATTTAAGAAATTTCATTTCAGATTTGTATGCATAATGTATGTTAATTGAAACTTAAAATTGAACTTCTTTTATTAAAATAAATAAATCTGTGGAATTGTTTCTTACAGTTTTCTTCTGAGAAATGTGAAGAATAAAAGATGCTTTTAAGTGTTAAATCAAATGTTGAATATAATTTTTCATTCTTAGTGAAATAGTTATTTTAAATTGAAAATTTTTTCGTTGCAATTTTTGCATACTTATAATGATTTCAGTCATATATAAATGTTTTATTCATAGATCAATTATAATTCTGAGATTTCCTTCATCGTTCAACGTTAATGTTAAAAATGTTAACTTTTCTATAAACTGTTACATTAAACGAAGAATTTAGCATATTAATACTTTTTAGTACTTTAAATAGAAGTCATCAATTTAAGTAAAGAATATTAACAAATAACAAACTGAAAATATTATTTCTTTTTCATTTGTGATAAGGAATTAGCAGCCTACGTCTTAATATTTTTCTTGTTCCTTAAAACCCAAACTCTCAAATCTTTCAATCTTATTCCCTTTCCATCTTCTGTCAAAGGTGTATATATAAATATGTATGTATAAAGGTGTATATATACATATATATGTATAAAGGTGTATATATACATATATATGTATAAAGGTGTATATATACATATATATGTATAAAGGTGTATATTCCTTCTGTTAATGAATTGATGAATTGCAAAATCTGTTTACTTAACTTTTTTGAATTCGCATTAGTACTGACTCATTTTGTTAGTTTCCTCTAAATGGTTATAGATCAGTTTCTCAAGAACCTTACTAATGCAGGTAGAAGACAGTGGGTCTATAGGAAGAGACCTCTTCTATCGATTTTAGTTTAGTAGAGAATAATGATTCCTTTCTTTAGAAAGTTTGAAAAAATAACGATGAACAATTCAAAGAAAAGGACTCACATTTATGTGTTGGAGAATAATAATGATTTATTTCGAACGGTCTGGTGCTTTGCCCTTAAGCAATTTTTTAATTATCACAGCTGCTCTAGAAAATTACCTGGCACCTGATGTCACTGAACTAATTGAAGGGAGATTGCCATTATCTAGAAATTGAGGAAACTCGTCTTTCTGCAGTTCCCAGTTGACCTTCTGTCAGAGGTCATTCATTTTTTAGGGCTATGAATTGAGTTCATGGAATGGGTTTTCTGAATTCAGCCTTATACTGCTTGCTAAATGGATTAGATACATTTGGGCAGAAGGTTTTCCGACTTGACATAATGGCTTGTCTTAAATTTCGCATATGAATCTTTTGGATTTTTTAATAATTGAAATACACTACTCCTCTGACCCTTCAGGATTCTCTGTGAGCGCAGTTTCAATGTTTTGAGTTTGTGTCTCCAGTTTGGTGAAGTAAAAGGCGGAGACAGACAGACAGAATGACATTATGTCAAGAATAAGTTTTCAGATTTAAGGGGTAAGAAGATTCGTCAAAATTTGGAGTGGTAAAACCGGAGTGGAGTCAAAACAGACTCCACTCCTGTTTACCACTCCAGATATGTAGCGTTGTTACGTAGAACTCATTAAGATCAGTGTTTAATATGGATTATATTTCTGGAATGATAATTGCAGGTTATAAAAATTGATTTGAAACTGAAATAAGCGAAACTATATCAAGTCGCCATATTTTTATTCCATCATAAAGCTACTAATGTTGCCACTTTTTATAAGGACAACTTATAAAAAACAAAGATAATATAAGAGAAATGTACCTGCTACAGATACAACTCCGGATTATACTTTCTTAATGCTTGATAGGCAAGAAAAAAAATAGTTATATAATCTATCACTGCGTCGCTATTGTTCACTTAAAAAATCCAATAATTGTAATCTAATTACCATAGTTATAGTTTCGAAAAAATCGATCACATAAAAATGTAAGAAAAAAAGTAGTGCCAAAACTAGTAATAGAGGAAAGAGGAAACCTTAAATTAAATATACAATAATTTGTATATTTCATTTGAGTAAATAAAAAGTAATGAAATAAAAATAAAAGTAATGAAAAAGTGTAACTACATTTTATTATTTTAAAGCAACATAAACTCCTCTTGTTGTCAATAAAACAATTGTTTAATATTACAATAAAGTGAAAGAGTCATTCAAGTGGAAAAGAGAACTAAATTTATTTTCAAACATTTACGCTCTTGGACATCAGCTTTAATGTTGTTTGAAAAACTTTTTTGTCCATACTCAGCGAAACAAATGGTGTCAATTTTCCAAACTCAGCAAATTATTTATGTTTTTTGTCAGAAATGCACAAATGACCTTAAATGCGGAATAGGTCGATGTCATTTGTTAAAAGTTGGCTTTCGCCCAAAACGCGACAGAAAAATATCAAGGAATTCGTTTTAGCTTTAAAAGTATATTTAGTTCTATTAATAAGCCTACTGCTATTTTAAACAGAGTCAAAAAATGATTTATTATCAATATACGAATAATATAATGCTCATATATAAGATATTGAATTTAAAACAATTATTTATCGCTATAATATATTAAATTTGTGAAAATAGCTGACTTTTTGTATTGGTTTTAATGATTAAGTAACTATTATGATAAAAAAATTCTAACGATTTTTTAATATAATTAAAATGATTGTAAATAATCCTTACATGTTATTCTACATTCATTTCGTAATAAAACAAACAAAATATTTATTAACAAAATATTTACCCTTTTGTATAAAATTATTCTGAAGAAAAGTTGTAAAATATATTTAATTACTCATATGCGAGTTTACAAAGAAAAATTGACTCTGATCAATCTCAATGTTATTATATCTAGGAAAAATACATTTTAGGAGTTACATTTTCCTGAGTTCTTATAAGATCAATAACTAAATACAGCTTTGGAATATTCGTAAGAAATTTGGTATAAAGTCTTTAGACCAAATTAGTAGATTTCTATCAAAATTTGAGCTAAATCCATTTGACGGAAGCTCTTCTGAATGTTCGAATATAAGTTAACTCGATAATTGCAAAACGAAAACAGTTAAAAAAAATTAGTTCACAAATTTATCACCTAAAATGTAGATATGTATCCAATTAGGAGCCCTAATTGTCAAGAGATCGACCGTCTTTGAGCCAATACGTTTTCAAGCATGTAAATGCGATAATTCAAAAATATAGGTATTTAAATATGTTGAATTTAACATCTGAATTTTTGACTACAATTATTATTATGTTCCAAATTTGGACTGAATAGGCCAATAATTTTTTTCTGATACTTGAGTATTACCCTCATTCCAGCGATTAATAGTCTAAACAATGCCGCTAAAGATCATATTATTATAAGATGTTTCGTAATCATTGTCCTGTAATGATATAATAATATGCAAGTAAATGTATTGAAGAAGTTCCAATGAGATCCTTTCTACTGACTTTAAATTGTTTTTTTTTGAAGTAAAAAAGATCAGAATGAACTAAAAAAATTAAATGAATATGATTTTAAAGATAAGAAGAAAAATCAAGTGAGAGGAAAAAGAATTTAAAAATAGAAATCCAAAATTAGAATAAAAAACGGACAGAAGGTTATAATGCTTGATTGAGCATTAAACTTAGTTAAGCGTCACAATGATTGCTAAAGCTTCAAAAGGTATTTAAACAACTAATTTCGGAGATATTTCGTAAAAATTGATTGCTGTTTGAAGTAAATAAAAAGAAGAAAATATTGAAAGCTTTTCAGAATATAGTGAAAAATACCAAAAAGTTTTTCTTTCGATGCTGAACATTTAATTGACCCAATGAGTAGATAAATAAACATTTAAGCAAAATGGTCATATTTTCTAATATTATTATCCACATTTTTGTAAAAACAAATACTGATTGCACATACTCTTATATGCATATTTAAAATAATATGGAAAATCGAATTTGAGTTGAATCGAAATAAAAGTTTGAGTTTGAGTTTGATGGAGTTTACTGGCACTAAAACCCTTTCTGATTATGCCGCTCCAACCACAAGGTATATTCAAACAGATGGTTCATAAAATGTTTTAAAAGTTTAATCAAAATCTCTGCTTCAATATTCAAGATTTGAAATGCATATGCGTAAATAAACTGCCATATATATTTGAAACATTAAAAGGTGATGAAAAAATACTTAAACAAGGTAAAAGAAACCAATCATTTAAAAGAAAGTAAAAAGTTGAGGATGAGGCCCTTTATGAAGGATGTCTTTTAAAACAAAAAGATGGACTGAAAACATTGCATTTGTTGATAATCAAAACGTGGACCCACTATCAGAATGTGCCGAACTGTCAAAAGGTATTGGCATGTAGTACATCGAGGGGCGGGCTCCCCCAACAACAAATACCCATGTGTAAGTCTAGTATGGCCAATTCTCAAACTGGCAATAATTGTATCCAAATATCTGCTATTTGAAATGAGTCAACATGGAATATTTGATAGAAGGAAGCTTGTTTGACTCTTTACTATCCCATTTTGTTTGCCATTCCAAATTTAGAAGGGTTTTTATATGTCTCTTGATGTCATTAAAAGAAACATAGTCATTTAAAAAATTGGAGATTTAAAACATTTCGTTGCCTCATTAGCTAATTCATTGCGAGGAATACCTCCATGAGAGGGAGCCCAGCACAATAGGAGTGAATAACCTTTACATGTAAAACCTTGATGCAATTCAATAATTCTCCAGACTTCATTATTGAACCAATTTCTTCAATTTTTATTATTCACCGAAATCTCATAACATCTGGATATGTTATCAATGACTGCTCTTTCTTGTATTTCAACAGAATTAGTCCTTGAAATTAAAACTGAATTGTGATTTTGGTTAAAACCATTTGATCGATATCATCAATGAATTCGCCACTTTGTAAAGTAGCAAATGAATCAATATCTTTTATAATTATTGTGCAAGTTACTTTTAAAATAGCCCATTTATTAGATGGGATAAGATATAATTATTCAATTAGATTGCTGTTACTAAATTAATGCTAAACATTTAGAAATTTAAATGAACAATTGACTACCTAAAGCGATTTTCCTTTTAAAACTTAAATATTTTTTGCCTTATGAATAGAATTTTTAACATAATAGATTCTGTAATGAGAAATTAATAAAATATATCTCCATATAGAAAGTTTTGTCTTCAAAGCCTTTAATGTACTTACCAGTTTAATAATAACTCATATCTATTAAAAACCAATGTCAGTTAAGAATTTTTATATCACTAATTATTATATTATATTTTGATACACGAATTTACTGATTTTGAAACGAAACCTCTATAAATTAGAAGTTTAAAAATAAATTTCAAATCATATATGAAGAGGAAATTTTCGCTCCAAAAAGATAACTAAGAATATAGAAATTCTCTTTCTATATTCTTTCAGTTTTTTCTGCGTAAAAATATATATAATGAAAAAATAATTAATCAAATTATTTAAATGCGATTCTTTTACTAACAAACTAGTTTTAATATTACAACAGTATCTGAGCTTCCAAACTTTAATTAAATTCAGAACTTCGATGAAATAAAATCACGATGAAAATTTTTTCTATCCCATTTCGTATAAATAAAACAATTTAACAGTCGAGTTTTTAAGCATGCATTTAAAAATCGAATTTTTCATTTGGAATATTTGCTTCTGAATTTAATTAAAATCACTTCGAATCTTATTCATACTTAAAAATAAAAGGAATATAGAATAAAACGCTTCTCAGAAAATTCAGAAGCATTTAATGATTTAAAATGAATTTTTCTCTTTAGTAAGTTATTTTTAAAAGTTGGAAAATAATGATAAGTGAGAAAATGTTTATAAAGTTTTTCTGAAGTGAGTGGGTGGATATATTTTATGCAATTATTTCTTTTTGAATATATTTACTTTTGTGTAAATATATGTTTCAAGGTCACATATACAAATAAAATTATATTTTTAGTATTAGTATCATTCAATATATCTATTACTGCATTAGTTATTAGGGATTATATTGATTTGTTTCTTAATCGTTGTTTTTTTATTTATCTAGAAATTATATAAATGGAAGCGAATTTATGAGTGCAATTTTGAGGTTTTTCATAACTCATATTGCTTAGGTTTAGAACATATTACACGAGTAAAATTGCATTCAAAATTGTTGAATTTCAAATATCGATTATGCTGTTTCTTAGGAAGTGTGTCCTTAAGGGCAGCTAAAATTACAGAGTTATTATTACAGTTACAAATATTAGAATATTTCTTTCTGAAAGTCAGATTAGATACGATATCTGTTTTGAATTGATTGATGATTTGACAGCCAGTTCGAACATTTCTGGACAATTTAGGGAATTTTTCAAGAAAATTGAAACAGAATAATAAATTGAGATCAGTTTCTTTTTCGAAACTGTTTTTCTTAAATTGTCTTTTATTCTATTAATTCCTAAGATATGTTAATGATTTAACGTAATTTGTGAAATGTTTTGATATTAGTCAGATAAACAATCTGAGTAGAAATGTGTCCCCTGTAATATTCACTTAAGCGATCGAAAGATGCGAAAGTCACAAGGTGATAAATCCGAACTGTTTGAAAGGCATTTTTGAAAGGTCATTTGGTTTCACGGGAGACATCAGAGTAGGTATTGCCATGGAGAAGGATCACTTGTTGTGCGAAAAAGTCTAGATACTTGCTATTGATTGCTATCTGCTGTTCCAACAGAGTAAGGCAGTAGTGTATTGAATTGATATACAGTAAAAGCTCTTTATTCTCGGGGTATATGTTCCATTAATATGCCGTGAATACGGAATGGTAATTTATATGGGTTTATAGGGGATAAGCTCCTAGGTGACAAAATAAAAAAACAAATATATAAAAAAATCAATTTAATTGAAGTTTTTGCACATTTTGATTAATTATCTTAAGACTTAGACCTTGGTTTGAAGAATTTTGTAATTTTCTCTTGCTTGGCAGTTTTTAAAAGCTCCTTCAATTCAGACTGATACGCAGCAGTCGCATTAGCAATTTGCTTCTTAAAAATAAGACTTCGTTCCATTGACGAATCAATGTTCATAAAGAAATCGCAAAGCTCATTTGCTATTCTTAAACTTTCACTAAGAGTTTTCAAATTAAAAGTCACGTTTCCAGTGCTTGTTGAAGCCTCTTCTTCAATGGGTTGTGAATTTAACAATTCCTCCAAGTCGGTTTCTGCCAAATCTTCATCTAGCGATTCAAGCAATTCCTGAATGTCACTTGACTCTATCAGTTCGAACCCATCTCGTCCTATTCCATCACCGATTTCGGCCATGTTTGCAGTTTGCATTTAACAACATACTTTTGACAAAGTTGTAATAATATCTATTTTACTTTTTTTATTAGTCCATTTGACGGCATTTACAAAGGATATTGTGTCGGATACCTATTGGAATCCTTTTATTATTATGTATGTATTTATTAGATTCGCGAATAAAGAAAGTTTTAGCCGCGAATATAGGAATTGGATCGCATTTTTTTAAATTCGCGAATAGTGAAAACGCGAATGAAGGAAGCGCGAATAAGAAGCTTTTACTGTACTCCTTTGGGCCAGGATATCAATGAAGTGCGGTCTACATCAGTCGAAAAACCAGAAATATTATTACCTCGACTTTATTTTCGCTTGATTTCCTCTAGCATGAACAGCTTTGAAAGTTAAATGCCGTAAGAAGCTCATACCACCTACCCCCTTTTTACCACCTAGCTGGTATAGCTGAAGTCGTTCTAATGCAATCATACATGTCCACTTTTCATTGGACTTCATCCTTTTCCTCACTTTCATCCTCTTATATAGACAATTGGCAAAAAACTGGTGACCAATGGTCTACATGAAACCTATATGGTAAATTTATTCGGAATATCTAAAATTGTTCATTAATCTAAAAACTTTAGAAAACCATCAGTTACTTGAAAATAATAATTTTGATCTGTAATTTTTGATAGTAAGAAAAGTAAAGACAAATTGTAAAAGAATACTATATAAAAATGATTTGCCAATTTTACTACTTTTGTAAAACTATTATTTCGAGTCGTTTAATCGTTGAATAACTGCAAACTTTTTTTCAGAAGAATTAAATTAAATTTAGCCTTAAAATTTCACAAACAATGCTATTCAACTTTAAGATTTGTTGCTCAAAAGTGAGGGTGAAAGATGTCTCACTTTCCATTTATTGTTTAACTACAAACGTTTGTACATTTAGCGAATCTGTTATAGCATATTCTCCTAATACATCTGTTTAGATAAAAAGAAAGAACTTCCAAAGCTTTTATTAATTCAAAAATTAATTTCTTCACTAAACTGTTGACACCAATGTAAAATATTGAGTTCAATGTTCAAGGGGCAGAATTCCGTATTTTCGTTTAAACTCATTTTTGAAATCATAAACGATTTGCTTCTAACAAATGCAATAATACAGAATATATTTTACCTTGGGAGACCACCTTGAAGTAAAAAGATAACAAATTAAAAGTACGACAAATGAGGATTTTGCTAAACAACGAAAGTTCAGAGTATTCGCATTTTGAATTTTTTATTCAACGTTTTTCAGGTTTCGAAATTTTTTGAGTTAAATATCAAATTAATTCTATGCAGAGGAGGAAAAGAAATCCGGCACTCATTAAAACCTCTCTTTAAAAAAACAGTGAAAACTCTAATGTAGGAAAAATATGCTATTGGTTTTAAGAATTTTCTGAAAGCATGCCAATGCAATACAAAAAGAATGGACAGTATCTGAAAAATAAGTTTTCTAAATATCTAATCAGTCAAGCTCAGTCTTTTAAACTGTTTTTCAAGAGCTTTTTAATTGAACATTTATACCAAAATTGTGTACCTAATAAAAGTGTGAATACATTTATTAGGAAAGATTATTTCTTATTATCTTATTTCTTTCTTAATATCTTTGTAAAAAGAAAATTACGTTATTATTCTTAAATTTTAATGAAAGTACTAATGGCTTACTTTTTTTGAGCAACCATGCTGTATCAGTTATTGATTATTTCGACTTAATTAGGTTTTGCTGTGAAATTACAGTGTGAATTGGATGTTTCTTTTTACAACAATACAATCATTTTTATGCGTTGAGCTTATTTTTAAATAACAAAAGAATGTGACGTGTTTCCGTATTAAAAGAAAAAAAAAAGGAAGGAAGAGGGCAATTTATTTTCTTTTTTGGAAAATTTTTGCACACTTCTATGCCATTCATTTCATTTTTGCAAAGAAGGAATTTTCTAACTTATTTTTCATCTACATTCTTACATTCCAGAACATTGAAATTAAATATACTTATATTTTCTTTCCAAGAATATTTTATTTTAATACCATCAGAAATACCAGTTAACTTGTTAAGTTTTGATTCTATATGAATGATAACACTGGTGTTGGGAACTGAAATGAGTTGAAAAATTGTAGTAGCCTTCGTGATTACTGCATCTATGTATATATGTTTTGTTATAATACAATAAAGCGGTATTGATTTATTCTTTTAGCAAGTTTTGCTTTTTTTTATCGAATTAACCGCTGTAAAATTATCAGGTAGATGCAAGACCCCCATTAAAGATAAGAAGATCTATTCAGATATATTTTATTTGCATATTTTTTATTTAAAAACTGGTAATGAAGACGAGAAAAAATTTAATTTCAAGATTTCATAGCATTTATAATAATAATTAAAGACTACTTTTTAGTATACTAATTAAAATATTATTCCAATAATTACATTATTTTAATCAAAAATAAAGGGCTACAAAGCTGCTCAGTTTGCTTACTAAGCCCTAAAAATCACGTTATGATTCTTTTGGAATCATTATGTGGCGCCCGTAGCTTCCATATAGTTGTGTATTTTTGCTAGCAATGAAAAATGTAAATAAATCATTACTAAAAATAAATCAATGCATTTAAACTTCATGTATTGCTAATGTTACTGTTCCTCAATTACTTAAAATTAAATCATTAACTTCATAAAATAAAAATTTTCTGGTACAATTTTTTTTCTTCAAAGAATATAAAATTGAAATAATTACTTTTTCTTTATTTTAATGTATGTAATTTATTAAAATTAGTTTATTGGTATAATAAAGGTTGTCCAAAAATTAACTTAAAATCTGAATTATTAAACTATTAAATAATTCAGAACCTATTAAAATATGAATAATTATGAACCTATTAAAATGATAGTTTAGTGTTAGTAAAATGGAGCGTTACATGATAGAATAATGTTTTAACACGAGATTTGAATTAAATTAAAAAAAAGCCTAGTATTTTTCTTTCAATTCTTAGATTTTGATTAAACTGCAAAGTACAAGAATAGGGTTATTTATTGAATAACACTTTTGGAAAAATGAACTTCATAGCTTTGCTGGCACATACGAACTCTCCATAAGTTTCCCCGAGTATTCTGCATAAATGTGACTACATTTCATTTGAATTTTCTCCATCAATACACGCTTGCTTTTGGACTTCTTGGTTTACACATTTGACTTCAAATAACCCCATAACGAGAAATTAAGTGATGTTAAATCAAATGATCTGAGTGATAGTTTTCAAATTTTTTGAGCTGTGTCCACCAGACTTTCATTATTTTTGAAATGTTGAACAACAGTGAAAATCAATCTGTATGTTCTATCATGTAAAGCTTTATTTTTACTAACCCTAAACTATCAGCTAACAAATGGCTTATTTAATAGAGTTGCCAATACTTTACTGCTTGAACGGTAGCAAATTCAAATCTTGAATTAATTTTGGGACATTCTTTATTAATAATATTGAAATAATAGCTGGGTATGGAAAATATTAATAAAATTAATTTAGCGGTATCAATCAAACCACATCTTTACAAAAGCTCCATTGACGCAAATGATACCATGTTGTATCAAATTATCATCGAGGAATAATGATAAAACATTATGAATGAGTAATTATACTTCAATGTATTGAAATTAACTGGTAACATTTCTATATGCCGGAAACTTTGCTTTGTTCTCAAAAACGGTTTATAACTCTATTTAATCCACTCCGACTGTATCTCGTATGAATGATTCATTAACAATTTCATTTTTTTCTCAATTTCGAATAATTTAATTTATAATCGGATCTAATCTATTTAAACAAATTTTCAGTATTACCCAACTTTCTGCGTAAAGAAAGCCTTATTTTAATCGCATCCACCGAGTTAAGTATGGAAAAAATCTGATCATGCGAACTGTTGGCAAATGACGATTATAAAATTTGAAGTAATTTTGCTTCAATATAGTGTTTCATTTACATATAGACAATGTAACAGTTTTTTCTTTCATTCTTATTTATTTCTCTGAAGAATTAGCCCTTGTTTTTATCAACGAAAGATTATAAAATTTTGTTCTTTATTTTTAGCAGACAAAAAATATCTTTTCGACTTCTTTTCGATGGAAATGATTGGATAAACACAGTAGAAAATAACTAGTTGATGAATACGTAGATAATTTTTCTCAGTAATTTAAAGTTTTTCCAAAATACCTCATATAAATGATATTCTGTCAAATCCAGATTTCTTAAAAACGTGATATAAAATATAGCTTACTTTTTATTTATTGATTAAGAATATAAAATGAAGAAAACCCATTTGGAATTGTCCCAAGTTTTTCATTTTTTTAGATTTGGCATCTTTCTTTTCTTCATTACATTTTTTTCGATAAGCGCAACTCCATATTACTTTCAAACGTTGGAAAAATTTACGATTCTGTTTAAAATGTTTCTGCTGATGAAGTTCTAGCTTAGTTTTTCAAAGACGATTCGTTTGAAAAAGTAAGATTTAAGACTTTTTTAGACTGTTTCAATATAAAGGTTTGTTTGAGGATAATCCACTAAAGCATTTTTTTATTTCTTTCCATTTAGTCTTATGCACTTCTTGTCTGTAGATGAAGAGAATTATATGCTGCTAAAATTTGATTACTGCCTGAGGTCTAAACTGGTTTGAGTTTGAAGTTTTTGCTACATTCCTTTGAGTTTTAACATCAATTTTTATTGTTTTAAGTCGAGAGAAATATAATCAACGTAAACAAATTTGCGTTGTTTGAAATGGAACGAACCATCTTAACTTTTTATAGTTGTCAATGATTTAAGCCAAGCAGTAAATTCTTTTAAATTCATAAGAATTTTGTATTCAATTTCTTGCAATATATTTCTTTACCTTAATACTATACTTAAACTATGTAAGTTTATGTATTTAATTCTTCAAAAATTTATTAAAGATTCCTTTTTTTGGAAACAGAATGTGATTGGAAATAAAATTTGAAAGATAATAAAGGTAAGGAAACAGTCACAAAGTGCATTTATGTGGAGAAAAAAAGTACTAAGAATGATGAGAGATATTCCTTTTTCTTTATGCAATAAAATAATCCGATAATAATTATTTATGTGAAGATTTTTGAATTTTGCAATAGTAGAATGCAAAAACAATTAGCTTTCTGTATACAATTTAATTTTCAATTTCTGGTATTGGAATCTACTTTAAGGTACCCTTAGAATTTGCTATCAATGTTTACACTGCTCGGACAAGTAGGATGGTTTCATATAAACCTTCAGACGACTGCTTCTCGGATTATTTCCTTAGCAATAATTTTGGTTTTTGATATCGGCGATTTACTTTCATGACTGGCATTGTTGGCTGTATGGAGAGATAAATTACAATCATAAACATAATTATTGATAATGCAAGGACGCTCTTTATAAGAGCCACTGCTCAGTCCAGCTCTGCGCTAATCGCATGCTTCGATCAACATCGTAGACTCCAATCGCATTTCTAGATGTCTTGCTACTTTCACCCATAGCGGCATAGGCAAATATGTTAACGGTTACGTTGTTACTACGTTTCATACTTTTTCATTTGAACACCTCTTGTAAGACATTGTCCGACATATCAAAACTTTTGAATCCAATAAATTTAATAAAATAGATTTATAGAGTAGATAAAATTTAGTATATGGTTTTAATATCAGAAATATCAATTTTTATATATGTCAAAGATTTTATCAGTCTTTATTTACTTTCGCAAGAGTATAAACATGATAACTCAAAAATGGAATGGTTTAAATAGATAAATTTCAATTTATATAGCTTTCAGTTTATATTTACAATTAATGATTAAATCACTATTTTTGAATAAATTTGATTTTACACTGTAGGAGAAATTGATTGTACACTCTTAAAAAATAAATTTTTAACTTAATATTATAAATGGAATTTACAGCAAAATTTTCAATTATTAAATATCCATGATAAGATGTTATACCACATCTGATTACAGCTGTATTCTCCTAAAAACTTGCGAACTCGAAAACGATATCAGTGATATCAATATAATAATACAATGCCTTGACATTCAAAATTATTAATTTTATTTTGAGATATTTATACTTTCAAGTTCCTTTGGGCTACCTTCAAGTTCTTAAGTGAAAGCTAGCGTAACTTCTCGCCAAATTTTTCAAACCAAATGTTTCATCTTTTTATATCAAATAAAATGAAGTGTCTATATTAATTAATTAATTATTAATGAAACAAGTCATTTAAGAAATACGATTAATGATATTTAATTATCTAAATGTATTTTTCATCATTACATCATTATAGATGTTGTGAATATTTTAAAATAACGGAAAATTATCTCTTTTAAATATATAAAGTCAATAAAAATACTAGCTGTTTCCGGTAATATTTATATTTAATTTATAATTTCATTTCTTGAACAGCAGACCACTTATTTCTCAATTTACACTAAGCATAGAAGTGTATATTTTCTTTTTATAATACTATATCCACATGCAGAGGAATTTCTATTTACTAGGGCGAACAGAACTGATTAGCATGTTAAATGCCTCTAATTAGCAGCACTTCAAATATACAACTAGAATTCAAATACGAGGTGAAGCCATATCATTTTTAATTCAAGATTTCTATGTTAACTATCTGATTTCACTCCATCTTGTTTTCAGGAACGAATAGTTTCTAAGCAAACCACGGAGCAGAATATTTAATAGGATGAATTTTATTGCTTGGAAAACATTCGTTCAAAATTAAAAAGATTTGAAAGTAAATATAAATATTAAAATTTTATACGTGTTGCTTAGGAAGCATGGAAATCAAAAGACAAAACTAAATTAGCTTTTTTAATATATACTTTCTACAGCCTGATTCATGTTTGATAGTAAAATAATTTTTAAAAACGGCAGAAAAGGGATTAATTATAATAGATAAATTGTAATAAAACATTCAAATTTAATAAATTGCAATAAAACATTCAAATTTAATAAATTGTAATAAAGTATTCAAATAAAATATTAGTTTGTTACTTTTATTATTGTTATATGTAAACAGCAACCAATTTTCTTATTTATTAAATCCTATTGTTGATCTTTGTTTCATTACTTGAGCATTATTTAAAAATATTGAGTACATTTAAATTTTCTTTACTGCTTATATGCATTTAATAATTCCTTCGGTAATTACTTATACTCGTTTGAATTCAGGAGAATGACCCAAATTTAAAGCAAGATTTGAATTTTCAGCCATTCGAGAAGTAAATTATTGACAACCCTATTAAAAATTCCTCTGACAGATGACAGGTTAGAGCTAGTAAAAAGAGAGCATGACATGATAGAACAACTTACTTTCACTGTTGAATAATATTTCCAAAATAATTAAAGTTTAGCGGAAACAATTCAGAAATTTGAAAATTAATCCCCTAGATCGTGAATTAACACCATCTTTAAAGGGGTATTTGAAATCAAAGATCTATGCAGTAATCCGTCAAGCACGCGTACATTCAAGGAGGCAGTTCAACAAAATGCAACTAAATTTATGCAAAATGGCATGAAAAAGATTTGATGTGTATGTGTACAAAACATTGTGTATGTGCTAGCCATTTGTCCTATGTGTTAGTCCATAACATAACTGCATCTTGTATACTTTAAGATTCAATAATGATATATCAATTACCAGACCATTTCTGCTGGCATCTAAAGTGACCGACTCAGTCGTGTTCACCAATTACTTTCGAAGACAACAACCAGCTTTAGTGAGTGGTGAAAGCGTTTTTTTACTTTACCCCATAATGATAGGTCTCATGTCGAAACTCTGACATGAGACCGTGTGACCTCTGACGGAATTCAGACCCCTAGATGGGGTGCATTTTTGCATCCTTCTCTGACATTAGCTCTTCTTACTATTAACTATTTTTAAGCTTAAATAATCATCTTCAAAATCAGCGGTTCAACAAACAGAGAGGATATGAAAACGGAATTAGAGAACTTTTTCCCGCTCTAAATATCGTGACTTTTATAAAAACGTAATTTATAAGCTTGTTTTCGATTGGGAAACGTTTTTGAATGTGAGGGTGATTATTTTTATGTATAAATTGTATAATTTTTTTTATAAATTTTTCATGTTTGTTTCAACAAAACAAAATAGAGCATATTTCGTTACCCGATATATACACACTGGGTATTAGATGCACTAAAACCCATCACATAATCGGAAGCCTCGAGTGGTATGAGAAAAATGTCTTCCCAGGATCATAAAAGGTAAATGCTTATATAATTTTTCTTTTATCAAACAAGAATGAGGAATTAAGACATGGGATTCTTCCATGTCTCAATGACTTGGGAGAATTCAAGCGTTCCATCTCAAATTAGGTATCGCACTCCGTGTAAAAGTTTATACTGATAATGTTCTAGAAATATTTCAATTAATTTCCTTTCTTCAGGAATCATTAGGGTGACAACCTTAACATTCGTAAGCCTATTATGATACCAGAGTTGAAAGATTTTGGTTTTGGATCATTACAGGCTAAAATGCACTCGGCTTTATTTCAGCAACTTAGTCAACCTCAGAATAGAACTGGAAGAATCGCAGTTTACCAGTAACGGAGAACTTCTTAGAGTCACACTCCACAGAGAAGCTTATGCTGACAATGTTCTGGTGTTATGTAGATTTATTAGAAGCTTATGCTGACAATGTTCTGGTGTTATGTAGATTTATTAGAAGCTTATGCTGACAATGTTCTGGTGTTATGTAGATTTATTTCATCTTTCAGAGACCATCATTGTGACTCTCGCTTTCGACGTAAGGCACAAAGGTATTTGAATCAAGAAATGTACGACAATGCTAAATCCCAGGCAGTGAGGGACTCCAAAGAGTATTTCATCTGAATTGGAAAAGATTGTTTCGCTGGCCAATAATCCTGATCTAACCATATCAGACTTTGAACTTTTTCTTTTTTTTCAGTCATCAATACAGTCACCTCTATCCAAGTATATTTCGAGATGTGATAAGGTTCCTTAAATTGTTGGATGCAGACTTTTACAAGGAATGTTAGAAGAAACTGATTCCTTGATATGATGAATATATTAAAGTCAGCAGCAACTAGGCCGACAAATAGTAAATACTTTTTATTTTGCTGTACCAATAGATGATTTTGTGCGTTTCTTTGCAACAATATTTATTTTCGAAAAGTCCTGCTTAAAAGTTTGGAAATCAGATCAATGATTTAGCGGACGCAGTCGAAAATGCTGACGATACGCTGTAAAACAATATTTCTTCTTTTTATTTCTCTAGCAAACGGAAGATGGGATGACAACATACGACTTATTTAAAAATCATAAGCTTTCATATGAAACAAAAATTAGAAGTGGTTCAATGATTGAAATTGGACGACTGGTTCCTTTAATTTGCATATTATTTTTGTATACAAATGCTTTTCTTTATTTCAATATTTAAATTACTATCCGTTTATATTTTTTAAAATTCATTGCATTAGCATCAGTGCTTAATCATAGGTATTAATAATTTGTTTTCTTTTTTCTTTTTGTACCTTTACAAGACTTAGACTTTTGCTTTATTCTAATATAAACATCGGTACACTCATTCGATTTTTTTTATAAATCCATATTTCTAATATTTTTTATTTTTCTTGTTGTCCATAATAAAAGTGACACATTATCATACCTATTTAA
The DNA here is from genome assembly GCA_026543055.1 of Argiope trifasciata. Taxonomy (NCBI): domain Eukaryota; kingdom Metazoa; phylum Arthropoda; class Arachnida; order Araneae; family Araneidae; genus Argiope; species Argiope trifasciata. Next base: position 180,447 of record JAPMOQ010029355.1, on the reverse strand, counting down.
AGATTTATAAGCCTTAAAGAATACATTCAAAGCGTTTACAGATAGTGTTCTATGCATACATATATAGAAAAAACATGAATTTATGATAGATTCAGATTATTTTATTTAATTTATTTATCCCATTCTAATCAAAAATTTATTCAAAATTTGTTGGTTGATTATTAAAAATGCTGTCCTCTCTAAGCTTTTATGTATTACAGAAAATGAAAAAAATATATCTGATAATTTTAATTAAAATCCAATCAAACTGCAGTTATATCAAGGGAATTTAATTAAAATATTGAATTAAATTTTCAATGAGCAAATGCAATGTGTTATCCTAGTTTACGCCTAAGGGGTTTTATTTTTGAGAATGAAACATTTTTAATTGAGTACGACAAATTCAACAACAAAAAATAAATAAATAAAACAGACCTTGCAGATTTTGAAAGAATAGGAAATGCTAAAAATGAGAATCTATTTGATTTTATTTTGAAATATTAAGTATTCAATTTAAATTAATCCTTGAGATGTTACCTTCATCTTGAAATTAAAATTAAAAAAAAATACATTTAATTATGAAAATTATCAGATTTGTAACTATATGAAGATTAATTTATTTAATTATATGTTCATAAAAACAGTTGAAGGATCATTAATACTTAAAAAGCTCTATAGTTGTCAATAACAATATATGATTAACATAAAAATGTAGAACTATTGAAGCTTTAAAACGAAAAATGATAAAATTTTGAAAAGTTTCTACATTTGCATTATAATTTTAATATTTGAAGATCTATTCGATTTACATTCAGTGGAATATTTGGTGACAATTTTTTGAAATTTTCAAAGTACTTCTTGTGTTTCAAATGCATAGATGACCTTAAGATAGGGATAAGTTATCCATTTGGTTTGTGGTTGGCTTCTATCCAACTGGTTATTTCTAGAAAGAAAAAGTATACTTAACTTTGAACAAACAGTAAACGGTTTATGGATTGTCATATAAGCGTTGTAACGAATTATTTAAGATAAAATGCTTCAGTTTTTTGTATCAACTATTTGGGCACGTATATGTCTAAAAAGATAAGTTATTGAATAAATAGATTTATGTACATGAAGAATAATTTAGATCTCTTTTCTCTTTAAAATTTTTTATGATCGTCCATTCTCATAAAAATGTTTTACGATCGTTTTTATTTTATAAAAACGAATAGCTAAACGTATTTCCTATGTGTATATTTAGATTTATCAGGAACAAAAATGTAATTCTGTATAATATTTTGAATAAAAAACTTTTGGCAGAATTATATTGCTTTTAAAAACATTTCTGTATCTATAATTCATTATACAAAATTAATGCTCTTAAAATGTTAATGTTTTTTGTTTATATAAAAGACAATTACAAAGTATGATAATTTATTTAATTATATTGTATATAACTGTATTAAGTATATTGTATTGGAGAATCAAGTGTCATTACTTAATATGAACGATTACTATGAAATTTCAAGAAAAATTTTCAATTGCAGAATTTTAGCTTGATTTTTTATTTATATGACTGATTAACTGACTTTCATTATTGATAATTTCTTTATTATTTTATATATATATATATATATATATATATATATACAATCATAAAATTATTAAAACAATCAAAATCCATTTCTTGATCAACAAAATTAAAATGAAACCAACTAGGTCGAAAACTAGTGAACAGGTCAGGGAACTGATTTTTCTTAATTTTGTCATTAATTATGATCTTTCTTATATGGTTTTACCTTTTGTATATATATTTGTTTCATTTGTTGATGTTTTGATTTGTTTTTGTCTTTTACTGTTGGAATTGGTATGTCTCTTTTGCTTTCATCTTCGGGGGATTTTTCGGGCCACGAGGCGTCAGTACTTTCGGACATTGTCCATCGACGCCTCACAGAAAAAAATTCCCTGTTTTAGAATCCCAGCTTGAAAGTGGCTCCTGATGAAGTTTTCAGGCCGGATTCCTTTTTTATTGACTATTTTTTTCTAATGATTTTTCTATGGATTATTTGGATTAGGTTGTCTTATTTTGTTAATTAATATATATATATATATATATATATATATATATATATATATATATA
>JAPMOQ010029355.1:166800-178245 GCA_026543055.1 Argiope trifasciata | reverse complement strand
TATATATATATATATATATATATATAGGAATACGATAGAAACTTGTTTTAATTATTATTGTGTAATGCATTTATATATTATTTTTTAATTTATATTTCAGACAGTTTTTATTTTTATCATTTTTTAAATTCAACAAACTCTGCATATTTGAATTTTAAATTATAATAGAAACAATTTAAATATTACAAAATTATACTAATTCTATTCAGCTGTGATACTTGTTAAAATGCATAAAATATTTGATGTAAATTTTTTAAATACCTCTAAATTCGTCGGTTTTATGTTTTTACTAGTCTGTATCATTAGAATGGATTCTCCAATCCACTTTCGAATATCCAAGTATTAGCTGTTTGATACTGATACTGAACGAACGAATTAATAAAAATCATAATAATGTACTGAAAAATTGTAATGAAAGGGGACGTTTGTATGAAGAGAAGATTCTCTTATTCATTCAATAAACAGAAAATTACTATTACATCTTCACGATATTCGTCGACATTTAAAATATCGAACAATTCCTTGAAAATATCATACAATGCTTTGTGCTAACATAATTGTTATCAAATAGCTTTTCGATATTCAACTTTCGTATACTAATCGTGTATACCCACCGTATATATATCGAAACGGTATATAACCACCGTTTGTCAGAATACCTTAACGAAGTACTACATACAATTTAGTAGCAAAGCTCTTGTTGGTGAATCATATTTGCTCTCAAATTGCCATTGTATATTGTTTGTTGTATTGCCGTTGTATTATTGTTTATCATAAAATGTCATAAATAGTTTATAATTCCAATGGGTGCATCCAAGTATTGTATATTTTGTGAAGTGTGTTCACGAACTTGTGGCATTTTGAGCAACACAGATGCAAGTATAGTAAGATGGCATTACCTTTTATGTACTGGTGATTTATACATATTACCACACTAAGTTTATTCGGCTTTAATATTTATAGTTGGGAAGGCATTTCAGCCGTTTGCATAGAAAGACTCTAATCTGCAGACAAAATTTAATCTAAGCATTTTTACGAAAAAAAAAAAACAGAAACGAAGAAAAAAAAAGATTTATTAATATCAAAGTCAACCTTTGAAAGGGGATTTGCACAAATAAAATAAGTAAAAGAAAGAAATTATACTAAATTAGGTATGCAACGTTGATTAAATAGAAATACAAATTTCTAATAGCAAAGCAAGACAATTGCGTAAGTAACACCATTACATATCGAACGCAACATGAAAGATGTTATAGCAAAATAGAGGCTCTGTCAAGATTGAAATTACTCACGTTTCGTATTCTACTTTCTCACAAACTTGTTGATTTTCTAGCATATATTTATATTTCCTTAAACATATTTTACATATTTTATTTGGCGTATTAGTTTCTTCTACTTCATTTACTAGGAATAAAGCTCTCTTTAGAAGTCGCCTTTTGAGCTTATGATTCTACTGCGATCTATTGTGAGTTTTTAAAATTGTTCTTACATGCCTGACGTGATCTTAAAGTTTGTTTCATGACTTTTGAATCATCTTTAGTAGGATGCAAGATTTAATGGGATTCAATATGTCGTCTTTCATTCATGCTTCAGTTGTTGTAGAAAATTCCGTTCACAGTATTAGTTAAAATTTATCTAAACGTCATGAGCACACACCTATTCTAATATAATATTTTTCAATGTTGCTTCTGATTCAAGTTGACAATGGTCTACTTTTTCTTCGAACTTGTAATTCTAGAGTAGTCTTTTTAAATAAACTGATAATTATAATAATTCCCTTTTTAAACATATAAACGGCATACAATACATTATTTAACATATGTGAAAGATACTATTTTTTATTAACTATTTAGAGCTAAAATATGCAAATTTTTCAGTTGAAATAATTATTTTAAAGCAGGTTAATATATCATTCTGAGTCATCCTTTTAATGAAGAGAAAATCTGCGTTTTCTTTATTTGCAAAAGGCATTTAATCAGTTTTAAATTATGAGAGAAGGATCAGTTTTATCCATTGTTTAACCTCATCATTAAAAATGATTTCCTCTAGTACAACAAAAATGTTATTAGTTAAGGTCAAATATTAATATTTTTTCAGTTGTTCTTGGTTGCTATTTATATAGCGTTATTGCCATATTGTTAGTATTTTTTCAAACAACATGGCACCAAGGTTTTTGTTTGAAACATGATTTATTCAATTAGTGTCTAATGTCAATATTTGGAAATTAATTTCTTTAAATAACTGACAAGATGTAATTACAAAATAGTACATGGTGAGAATTAGTTATAATAGCGGAGCTTGGCGACAAATGATACTAAACTGATGCGAAAACTTTTTTAAAACTCCGTGCATATTTTCTTTTTCTTTACTAATCAGGAATCCATCACCTTTCTCAGACAAGATTTCATATTTTCATATTTATAAGCAAAGTAATATGTTTCTTTCATTTTAAAAAGGTTCCTAATTGGCGAGGCACAAAAGAAACAATAAAAAGACACTAAATGGAACTGACTAACATATAACATGCACGGATGATTTTTCCTACTCATCAAAAACTTTTCAGATAGTACCTTACGGAAATGATGTTCTGTTGAGCACAAATTGTTCTGGGAAAGAATATAAAATGTAGCTACCGGTTTATTTATTGGCTTAGAGCATAAAACGAAAAAACCCATTTGGAATTGCACCAAGATTTTCATCTTTGTGGGATTGGTATCCTACTTTTCTTTTAGAACATTTTTTCTCTCCATATGCACAATTCCCGATTACTTCTAGCATAAGAAAATTTACGATTCTGTTTAAGCATTAGTCGTTGATGAAGTTTTGTCTCGCTTTTATTAAGATTCTCTTGCAGGAGTGTGGATTTAAGGCTCTATACACCGATTCGGTATCAGGGTTTCTGCAGTTTTTTTGGGATAATCCACAAAAGACACTGTTTTATTCCTTCCCATTTACCTGATTCGCTATTTATCTGTAGGAGGTTATATTTATATACTTCTGGCTATATTTATATCCTGGTCTAAGGTCTGAACTGTTATGTATGCTCAGTTAATGCTTTCGCCATGCTTCGCTGACTTTTTAATACAGATTTTTACTTTTTATATTGGGAGGGTAAGATTTAATCTGCGTGAAACATTACGCTTTTCGAAATAGAGTGAACTTTGTTGACTCATATTTGGCGACGTCTTAAACATAGCAGTACATTTTTAAAGCTTATAAAATTTCTAGGTTCAATTTCTTAGAATGATATTTCAAAGAAAACAACACACATAAAAAGTTGCAACTTTTAATGGGTTTGGTTACAACAAACAAACAATGATCCTGAATTTTAATTTTAAAAAATAAAACACACAAAAAGTCACAACCTTTAATGGTTTTAGGAAAAACAAACAAACAGAGATTCTGAAAACAAAAAATTTTGTTCGAGGAATGAGAATAGAAAATAATGTCAATGCAAAGTTATCATCTCGAAATGAAAATTTACATTAAAATCCATCACAGATGAGCAAGATATCTCATCTACTATTGATATCAGAATATTTCTCTTTTATTTAGTTTTAAAACACTTTAAATGAAGAAAAAAATCATAACATATGAATCGTAAAAAAACAAATTTCTGCTTTTTTTCAAAGGAATTTTCAAACAGAAGATCAATTGACGTAATTTAATCATTTATAAACAATAAATAAGTTATAAGAAGTTAGTTTAGAAGCAATATAATAAATATAAAATTAAGTATAGCGAACTCTACTTAAATATAATGTAAACAGAATAATAAATGAGGATTTTCGAGCTTCAGCGTCTCTTTTTTTAAGTATTAAATTGTGTAGAGAAATTGAAAGGAATATTTGTATCTAAAATCAAAATTATTAATTTTAGTTTTTCTATATAGCAACGAATGCTCTTAAATTCATTTGGAACTATATAAGTCTGAAATCCTTTAGCAATTATTCATAACTTTATTTATATTTCTGAATCGCGGCTGAAATTAGTTCACTTTTATTTACTTACATATCGTAATAATTTCGCGGATTCATTAAATGAATTGTTTACTTCAAAGGCAGAATTTGAAATCAAGTTCAAAATTTTAGATTTTTACAATAAGTATCATTTTTTAAAACTACAAAGAATAAATAAATAAAATAAAATATTTCTCGTCTTTATATGACTTCTTAATGGATGATGAGGACGTGTCCAAATGCCATTTATTATATATAAATACAAAGATGTAAAGTACGCTTAAGATTTTCTTTCATACCAGATACAGTACCAGGTTACAAATTTTTAAGAGGTGTATGTTAGAATCTGAACGTTTTATAATCACAAAAAATTCTTTGTTGAAAGTAAGATGTGCATATTACTATGTACAAAGAAATTAAGGAAAATTATTAAAATGAGTATGCCATTAATTAATTAATTAAAACATATCTGTATTGACAAGAGCAAAAAATATTAACAAAGAGGTAAAAAAAATATTGGAATTGTTATTTACAAATTTAGATGAAAACTTTGTATTTTTGGGTAATAGAAGTTCAGGTATACTCTAAAATGCATGGTGTTGTTCAAGAAACTTGATAGTTTTGTAATTCTTGCACAATGATTCCCCTTTCAGTGGATAGGTGTACTATATAGAAATGAATTATATGCACCAAAAGCAGTAGTCAAGGTATGATATATTTAATGATAGAACAGACTGACTATGAATGGACTATGAACTGCGATTCAAATTTTGCTAATTTTTCATTTAAATGAATGCGAAGATGGCTGATGAAATTAGCGGAATTTGCATCATTTTGGAAACATTGAAGTAAAACACTTAACCTAAAGTACCAGATTGTACGATCAGTCATTTTATTAATACTAGGTAAGTACATGAAATGAAGATACTGCGAGAATGCACGGCACCCTTCACAATGTCATCTATCGGCTTTGGAAAGCTTTTTTGATTTAATATATATGTGTGATACTGAGTAAATTTGATTACCTTTCCAAAAAGCTTATAAATCAGTTTTTATAAATAGACATATTATACCAACGGCGTAGATAAAGAATAATTGTATACGTTTATAAACCAGAAAACCGTCTTTTAAAATATTTCGTATTAAAGATAAAAAAATATAGCTTAATTTGTATAGTATGAGATGCAAAAGCAAATAAATACTAGAATGTATATTATCAATAATGCCCCCCCCCCAAATAGGAAAATAAACTATAGTATCCTTCCTTGTTTTCCACAAATGTCACCAAGTAAATGAGCAAAAAACATTAATTTAATTGTTGTTTACAATGCACATTTAGCTGAGAGGAAACGTTTCATTCCATGATCTAAGTTTCAAGAAATAAAAATAAAACTGCTGCGTGTTTTTAATATTGCATTGCCAGGCGGAGAGAAATAGTTTCAAAAGTGGTTTTTTTTTTTTCTTTCAAAAAGATCTAAAATGTCAAAATACATGAAATCAAGATGCAGAAATGTTCATAAATTACAATATTATTTATACTTATTATATGAGAAGATTTAAATGCCCTTCTTATTAATTTAAATAATTTTTGAATTTTTATTAAATTTATAAACAATAAAAGTCTTATAATTATCCGTCTTTCTATGAAAGATTTCGATTTGAAATGTGTTCCAAATAATTCTATGAAGTTACATCAAGTTGTTGTTTTTGATAAATGACCATGTTGTTCTGGATTCGAGACATTCATAGAGTTTTCTAGTGAGTGGGTTAAACGAGGTGCTTTATTTAAACGAAGTCTTGTTTGGTAGAGATAATATTTCAAAATTTGCATGCGATGTCAATATTTTCTAACTGCTCTAGCAAATTAAATTTCTGAATTATTTAAGACTTTCTGTGACTTCAGTTGCTTTCAAATTTTCTGAAGTTCCAATCGTTTACAAATGTGATTCTAATTTGAATAAACAGTTTCTTCTTTGAGGGCACTTAGAGGGTTTCAATTTTCTAATAATTTTGCTAAAAATCTTAGTAATTCATCTATTTTGAATTCGTTTAGTGTATTATCAATATCAAGAGCGAAGAATTTGAATAGGGCTTGTTTACAACAAATATGTTTAGATTTATTAGAACCTTGTCTTCTCTATATTTATGACTGTCAGCCAATTTTATTGGCAGGAAATAGAGAAGGAACTATTTCAGTTCAATTATTTTTGTTCAAATCTTAGCTGAGTTTAACTTAAGTTGAGATTAATGAATTGAAAATAAATATAATAAACTTAATTTTAAAATATTCTTTGTTAGAAGGTGAAAATAAAATTTATTTCAATTATTTTCTACTAATTAATTCCTAATTATGCTTTCGTTATAATAAGTGTAGAATTTTAAAATAAATTTTTTACAAATTCTATAATAGATGGCGCCACCCATTTGGAATCAAAATTAAATTCATTCTTTAACATATAATTGAGCTTTGAAATATTGAAATAGGACATCATTCAAATCTCAGAAATATACGAAATTACAAATTTCTGTCACATCAGAAAATTAGATAGGCATAAATCAAATCAGCAGTAAAAAAAGGCAGTAACAAAACTCAGTATATAGTTTTTGATGTCACCAGTGTGTAATCGTTGTGTTAACTTAAAATTGGACATCCGGACATGCAAACTTCCTCTGAATGGATATCGTGCGAAATTTAACAGAACCTTACAAATTCAGTATATCAACCACATGCAATATTTAATCCTTTTACTCAGAGTTTTTAAGTTATTATGTTTGCAAAAAAAAAAAAAAAAAAACCCTATTTCAAAACAGTGTTTTTAGGACTCGGAATAATTTCAAATGTATAGAGTCGTCAAAATTTCAAGTTTAAATTTTTTGCAATTACAATACTTTATCATTGATACCACCTACAAGAGAAGGTGAAAATTGCATGTTTAAATAACATGACACATTTTTTAACTAAAACAAGCCTTTAAAACAAAGTAACTTGTTTTCTACTTCAGACAAAAAAAAAAAAACAAAAAAAAACATGCCACATAAAACTATTTTTCTCATTACAAGAATATTTCAAAAAAACTTTGAAAAAATTGTCTAAGAGTCAACGAAGCAGATAATTGAACTAGAATGAGTGATAAACAATGAATAATTAATTTTGTTTCTGATATTATTTTAATTTGTTTAGTTTTCTTTTGTGTATGTTTGTTTAAATATACATAAATCAGATGCATATTTGTAAAACTTATCCTTAAATAATTGAAAGTCATAACATGCCTTTTTTCTTATGTCTTGAGTGTCGCTAATAAGATTCCTTTAGAAAAATCTGAGTATTAAGAAAAACATTCTTTGTGGAGTTTTTGGGACGTATTTTACAATCGGTTCCTTTTCTTCCTCGAAATCTATTTTCAATACATCTTAATTGATATAAATGGCGATGTACTCAAAGAAAATAAAATGCAAACTGCAATATTTATTTTGAAATTTTTCTTGTTGTTTTTATGCAGATAATAAATGACTCTTATGTAAAATTTAAAACCATTACTGCATGTTTTTTTAATCCCAAGCTTTCATTTATTCCAAATAATTTATTCTGCTAATTTAAATTGTCATTTAGCCCCATTTTCAATCAGTTATTTTAATTGTTAAAGAATCACCTTCGCCGTTAACTGTTTGTCCACTATCTTAATATCACTGACTTAATAATGTCATCAAACTTTGATGAGCTATATCTTATCACAACAACAAACATAGAATATTGTGGTTTTGTTCAACAAACATACAACATTGTGGTTTGTTAGCAATGCTCGCAAAGTGGCAAAATCGGTTTATTAGTTAAGGCTAGAGATTTTATCCAATAGGAACATGGAGGGAATCAGATGACCACTAATATTGTATCTAAACATGAAGGGTATAATGAAACGTTAGGGTGATTTGATATATTATGCAGCATTTTTTGAAATAATTAAATATGACAAATGGTAGAGGCTTGCTACTATTAGAATAGTAGGAGCCTAGATCTTCATTGGTGGCAAAAGAAGGCGTGATAGGTCTTCTCAAAAGCACAGAGGACTGGGTGTCGTGCCTAAATTAACCAGATAAATATTTTCTGTAAAAATGAAAATCAATTATTTCTTCGGCCATTAGGGAATGCCGGTTTAATCATAGGAATCAAAGAATACATATATGCCAAGGAAATATTATATGCGTGGAAGGTTGAAGTTAAAGGGCAACCCACAAAATCAGTAATATTGAATGACAGTTGCAATTATAAACTCTTGCCAGCAAAGATGAAAGTTAACCAAACATTTCCATAGTCTGAAATTGCATAGCTTCAGCACAGGAAATAAAAGATTTATGGAAGGATCTCATTATATGCAGTTGCAATCATACACTATTGTATACAAAGATGAAAGTCAACTAAACGTGTCCATTGTCTGAAATTGTGTAGCTTCAGTTCGGGAAATAAAAGATTTATGACAGGATCTCATTACATGCATGAAAAGTTGGGACTAAATAGCAGCAGACAACAACAGTTAGGTAGGTGCATGTTCACTTGTGTTTCTGGATAAAGAGAATTTTTACTTTTTCCCGAAGCAAAATTTCAAACCTTCTTCTAACAAAATCCGATATTTGTGTCAGGATAATTGCTGGATTCAGAGGGCTCTTGCATATTTTCTCTTAGGTTCCCGAATGGTAAGAAGGTTTCATAGGAATTTATCGACTAGGGCCAGGATCTGAAGATATGGCCGAGAGATTGAGGTTGAAGATTAATTCAATATTTTGAAATCATTAGAGGCATATTTACTTGGAGGATCAAGGGAAGCTTGAATAATTGAAGGCATCATTGACGACCTAGAAGGAATTACCATTTGAGAATCTGAGTTAGGTTCTCAGAAAATATTTGATTCAGCTGCCAGATGCAAAACAGTCAGTTACCAGAGTGAAAATCTTTGCAAATAATTCTTAACAAAGTTGCAAGCTAAATCTTAATTTGAATCAATTATCTTAATATAATAAAAATTAATCTTATTTTTCACTTGAAATTAAATAAATTAGAATACATTTAAAACACCAACGGCAAAAAAATTAAATAACCAGAAAAATATTCATCTTTATCAAGTAAAACTATTTAATAAAATTTTCTATTAGTATAATTCGAATAATTAAAATTTTTTATCAAAATAAAGTAATCTTTCTAGTCAAATATCTATAAATTTTCTGAAAGGAATTTAACGAGGAATAAGAAATAATATATTTTAGATACTAAAATTTTATCTCCTAATATTTTATTTGTTATATTTGATTAAATAATAGGCGTTTGTTTGATGATCATAAATATCCTGAAGAATTCTATGTATTTTTTGTTTCCAAGCAGTATAATCAATAGAAAAGTTCATGATTGTGATAGCATCTGTTATTCGTTTAATTTTCTAATCAAAATTTGTGAAAAATTAAAAAGGCCATAGGAATTTAAAGAGAGCTTTAAAAATGAGTAATCTGTAAATATATGAAGTAAAAACAAAAGGATAAAAGCGAAAATGAATATTTTATCAGGAATTTTTTTTTTCGAGACATAATTTATGATTTGAACCACTAGATGGCTCTGGTGGTGGAGCAATGCAATGCACTCTATAAAAGAAGTTATGCAAAGAAATTTATATTCCGTTTTGGTTCTTAACTGTCAGTTGCGGAAGAGCATTGTCCATGGCATTAAGTGACATTTATGATGGTAAGGTAAACACAATGTAACGGTTGTCTTCATTCGTTGTTGACATTGTCAGTGGTTGGTTACTCTGGAATGTAACTTCGAATATCTGAGAGTCGAATTCATAAGTGCGAAATTAGGACTCGAGAATTCATAGAACAAGGGGGACAAAAATCTTTTTATTCATTTAATATGATTTACTTCATTTTTATAATACTTTCTAATCGATTTTTTACTCACTTTTTGATACACGGAAACATTGAAAATTTCTGCACTCGACTATTTTAGATGAAAATGCACCTTTTAAAACTTATAATCCTAAGAATAATTATTAATTATAAATTCTACTTAATTCAATTCTAATTCTATATGGGTGGTGCCACTTCGAATTTAATTTACGAGAATTTGATTGAACTATCTATAATTTAATGATTTATAAATTAAAAAGTACAAAAGCAAACAAATGAAAAAATCATCTTTATAACACTCTAATGAGAGTGTTAACTTAGAATTTTTGAAATTAAACTTAATTGTAGTTCATCTTTATATTTCAACACAGTAAAACAAAGAGAGGAATTTGATATTGAGAAGTATGATATTCTGATTCAATGACGCGCTTAAAGATTTTATTGATTAATATTTTTGTACATAAATCAATAAAAATATACATCAACAAAATATACAGTAAATTTGATTTATTAATTAGTTTTTGAATCGATAATTTTCTGTAAGTTCATTGATTTTTTTAATAAATCAATACCTTTAGAGATTTAAAAAACCAAAAACATCAATAACACTTGAGCTTTCATTCATATTATTTTAATTCTATTTATTGTCTAATTCTAGGTATTCATATTTCCATTTTATGATTGAGATATTTAGGCTTTATTTTATTTTTTCTTTTAAAAATGTACTGCTTTTGCTTCCTAATAATATATTTAATGAATATTTAAAAAAATCAGAGTCTCCAAATTAATTTTAATGGTTTCTCCAATTTTGATTGCTCAGAACAATTTAAAAAAAATCTTTCATTGTGCAATGCTACATTTTACAACAATAAGAACTGGTAAAGTCATTGTATGTCATCATTAAAATTTTATAGTAAATAAATTTTGACATTTAGGAATGATATTTCAATAATTATTTTGATCGTCTAAAACCAGGAAAGTATTTCAACTAACGAGAACTATGATGAATATCCATTTATTCTTCGCATCTATATTGGTAACGTCGCAACGGAATTTTCGATTTAAAATGCAGCGCCATATTAACAATGCTCTTTTGTGTAAGCCCAAATTATATGAGCATTAATAATATCTAAACACTTTTAACAATCTAGTAAGCTTGTGTTTTAAAATGTATTCACATATGAATCATAGTCATTACTGTTTATGCGATACAGATGAAACAATTTTAAAACGAAATAAAGACAACAAAATAGTGAAATAGAAAAGATATCATTTCAATTCATGATAAAAAAAATAGATTTTTTTTGCATTAACTCTTTTTTGTTTGATTAATGTAGGTGTAACAATTTGAACTTTGATAAAGAAATAATAATGAAATAAAGATAAAAATATAAATAAAAATGATATCTGCCATCGCAAATTTCAAGTTATCATGTAAGAGCGTTATTATTTTTTATTAATTGTCTCAATTAATTTAAATCCTTAACCAGTTTTAAATGATTTGAAACAATCACGAAACATCTATAGGTCCCTCTCTCTGTCCCCCCCCTCACACACACACACACACACACACACACACACACACACACACACACAC
>JAPMOQ010029355.1:132664-162021 GCA_026543055.1 Argiope trifasciata | reverse complement strand
TTCACTTATATTTTGTTCATTTATGTTTTGTTCACTTATATTTTGTTCATTTGTTCACTTATATTTTGTTCATTTGTTCATTTATGTTTTGTTCATAATAAGTGCTTATACACACTAACCAAATAAATAAAACAGAATGGGCATAATCGAATGCTAACTTTACCCATTTATCAACATTGTGCAATAACTCCTTAATTGTCGCACGGGTATTGAATTATTGCTTCTGAAATTTAATTACTGAATTGAAGATAGATTGGGGGACACCATTATTCGAAAAAAGTACATATAATCCACAAATGCCTTAAATATTTTATTGAATTCTGAAATGAAACAATAAGACAACATATTTCTGAAACAAAAGGTATCATTTAATTTGATAACAAAAGAAAATCAAAATAATTAGGGATTAAGCTGAATACAGCCATCGACTAAAGCATTTGGGATACTTTATCTTTTAATCAAAAATAAAATGCAAGGGCAGGAATTTTCACCTTTGGATTTGTGGATTTTAAGGGCTCAAGAGCCAGTTCTGTCTGTATTGCACCAGTTGTATGGTTTAATTTTCACCACTGGATTTTAAATCTTTCTTCTGGGAGTTTTTTATTTAGTTTTCCTGGTTAAATATAAGAGCTGATGGTTTAAAAAAATAAAAATCCAATGGCCAAAGTTGTAGATTTGTCGTAATCTTCAAGTTAAGAGAGAAAGAAGAAAATACTATAAAATGCACACCGACTATTTTAATTATCTCAAATTATCTTATAAAGTCAATAATACAATAATTTATAAAACAAGGAATGCAAATATCTAACAATAAAGGAATCTTTAATTACTAAAATGTTGTAAATAGATGAATAATATTTTATAATTCAGAGAAAATAGTAAAAATACAAATAAATACAATCTATATCTATATCTATACTTATAATAAAGCTCAATGTGTGTGTGTGTGTTGGCGCTCTACAGGCCAGACCGTTGGACCTACAGCTACCAACTTTGGTACATGTATACCTTGGAGGTCGGGAATGTGCACCTTGGAGCCCTTTTTTCGAATTTAATTAGAATATGAATTAATTAAAAATTAAGCGAAATTTCGTCGTTTTTCTGCTATAACTTCAGAAAATATTATCGCACAAATATGATTTTTACATCAATTTAAAGATTGAAACATTAGCTTTCTAATGGTATCAGTATTTTAATTTATAACTTAAGCTTCTATTTTTAACGAATTTTTAAAGAAATATTTTAATTACGGTTTTTTTAGCACGTGATCGGATAAAATAAAAGAAAACAATGACGGAAGTTCAAATAAAAAAAACTATCATCATAAATCAAGTCTAAAGAAGTGCAACTTTTAGCACATGAATGGATAAAATAAAAGAAAACTATGACGGAAAATCAAAAAAAAACTATTATCGTAAATCAAGCCTAAAGAAATGCAACTTTCATCACGTGACTGGATAAAATAAAAGAAACATAAAATGTGATATTTTCTAAAAAAATAAATGTAAAGCAAAGGTTTTTATAGTCGTTTGCAATATCTAAATAATTAACTCAACAAATCTTCTTTATTTACTGTAAACCTGATTGAATTTAGACAGGATATGCATTAAAATCCCGACTTAATGGCATATTTTTATAATCGTTTGTGATATCTGTATCATTAATTCAATAATTTTTTCCATTGTAAAGTGTGATAGTTTCTAAATAAATAAATGCAAAGCCAAGGTTTCTGTAATCGTTTACAACATCTAAATTATTTATTCAATAATTTTTCCCCTTTTTCGCTTTCTTTAAAAAAACATTTAATATTTTGGCAACATCACCGAAAAAAATATTTTTAATATTTTGGAAACATAACCGATAAATTACTAGAGCATTAAACTGAAAAAGTTTTTCCGAATAAAGTTAGCGACTCTTTAACTAATAATAACTGAATCTTTTAACTTAAACTATTTCCTAAATTTTGTACTGAATTTAAAGAAAAAATAACATATATTTTTTATCTATACTTATAATAAAGATCAATGTGTTTGTGTTGGCGTTCTACAGGCCAGACCGTGGGATCTTCAGCTACCAAATTTGTTACATGTATACTTTGGGGGTCGGGAATGTGCCCCTTGGAGCCCTTTTTTCGAATTTTTAAATTTTGAATTTTAATTAAATTTAATTTTTTAGAACTTTCCGTCCATCATCTTAAAGGAAATATTAATTTCAGGCCAACCAATGCCCGGAATTACTTCAAGGCTAATGAATATTTGATTTAATTGAAAATTTTAGAACGCATTTCTCATGGCGAACCAGATGGTCGCCAAAGGTGTAAAGTGTGATAGTAGAAAATAAAAGCATCTGCATTAATTCCTGTTAAAGCTTCGTTCTTTAATAAACTCTCTAAATATATCAAGTTTTCATTTTCTTATATACGTAGTTTAAAGTATAGTAATCGCTAAAAACTCTAAATTTTGAAAATGCCATTCAACTTTTGGATATTATTAACAGAATGCCAAATAACTCGCCAAAGATGTGATGACATATTCCATAAAAATGCTAAAGTCAAGAGGAACGTTAATATTTTGTTGTGACTTATGACACCTTATAAGCCTTCTGACATTTATCTGTCAGCGATTTAAGTCGACTGAGCATCTCTTGTTCATTCAGTAGCGCCTCCTAGGCCCAAGAGTGCTCTTCAGTTACCTCACGAATGACTTTCGCTTGCACAACCCCTTTTTTAACAAGCGGGTACATTCACATCTTGCATATAAAACAGAGCAAGAAAACAACCCTGCCTGAACCTTCTTCTTGTATACAGCCGACCACCCAGCCACCACTGAACGTAGCAGTATCGACAGGAAACCCTGCTTGAAGCGGGAATTGAACCCGGGACACTCAAATCACGGAGAAGAGGCGTTATCCCTATGCCAGTACACCGGCAAGCATGTCGTAACTACTATACGCAAATGCCATGCGAAACATTCTCTGGCACAACAAGTTTATTACAGAATTTGCGAGAAGGTCTTGGAAAGATAACTCCCTCTGTTTTAATATTATAAAAGTACTGAAAAATTGCATAGTTTCCAAAATCCTGCTCTCATCTATTTTAACTCGCAATAACTATCTCTTTAGAATTGCGTTATTAATTTTTGTATTAAAAATGGTGATTATTTTCTCTAAGTATAACAGATTTTTCAGAAACTAAATGAATGAATTAATACAAACATAGCAAATGATAAGAACTAATATTCAAGCATCGCTGAAAATTAATACTGCATAAAAAACGTTTGGTATCTCAAGAGCTTATCATGTAAAGATGCTTATCATGTATACCAAATAAGATCTTAATAAATTCTTTTTTTTAATGTTAAGCATTAGGATTTAAATTTTACTTAATCGCATTAAAGGATGATTCATATAAATGGCAAGATACTTTTTTCGTGATATTAAACAGTATTAACATTTTTAAAGGAAAATGTGACAGATATTTCTTTTTCTGATTTTTTTCTTTATTTCATTAACAGTGAAGCTCAATTAATAGTTTGATCCAAAATAACAAGAAAAATGGTCCGATTCATAGTTACAATTTTGGGAATAAAAAAGCAACAAATAAATTTATTAGCCTGAAAAAGTTATGAAATAACTTTTCGTTTTACATTACATTTTCTCAACATAAAAAAATAAGGTTCAAATTTATCTCTACATTTAATCCTTTTCAGACAGCCCTTTTTTATAGGCAATGATTTAAAACAAGCATTTTTTTCTCCTGTAGTCAATAATAAAAGATGTCTTAGTGAAATAAGGTTAATAATAAAATTAAATTTCTTCCATTTCCAAGGCGATAACTATTTAATGAGTTTTAGAAAACTTTTTCTTGTTAATTTTTCTTTTTTTAGCTACAGAAATAAATGGTTTGGAAAAATCATTATTATTACTATTAGTTCCAAAAGAGATGTCAAAGGCACTTAATACAGAGTTAGATTCGTTTAGTATGAAAAAATGCTTAATACTTAAATCTGCACATTCATTTGATGCGTTTTTTTGCTCTTTATGGCATCATTTTAATTGCTTTTGATATGCTGTGATATTTATTTCTTTAATAATATAGAATTTTTCAAAAGAAACCTCATAATCGGAGAATTGCGTAAGTGTTCAAAAGGTGAGAAATTTGAACTTCAAATATTGTAGTTGCTGAGTTCCCATTTATTGTACAATGGATGTTCAAATGAAAAAGCACGAAACGGCACTGTGAAAATAAATGAAGACTTAATTCAGAATATACATCATAGGTCTAAGCACAACAATCCTATTCATTAACAAGTCGAATGATTCCTTGTTCCCAGAATTCATGTGGCCGTGACGAGATCCAATCCTTCACAGTGTCCTTGAATCGCTACTTGTTGAATCCAAGAATCGCTACTTGTTGAATTCCCCGAGCACAGAAGAACCATTAACATCGATGTGTACTGTGAGGCACTCCAAAGACAGCGCAAGTTTATCAAGAACAAATGACCGGGGCTACTGAAGTGTTTTAGACGTGTTTCTGCACCATGATAATGCGCTTCCAAACGTCTCCAGGGTCATACACGCGAAACTCCCCAAGTTGAAGAGGGATCAGTTTGACCATTCGCCCTACAGCCTAAACATCATTTACGTCCCATCAGCCCAGACATCATCAAAGGTTATCATTTACGATTTTCATGTTTGATCCCATGAAAACACATCTAAAAGGGGAAGCGCTTCAACTCGGATGGAGCAGAGGTAAGCAGTGAAGGATTGTGTCTCGTCACTGCCACAGGAATTCTGGGAAAAAGAAACCCTTCTGCTCGTTAATAAAAGGGATCGTTGCAGTCAGACCTGTGATGTATACTTTGAATAAAGTCTTTATTTACACTCATAGAATCGTTTTGTATCTTTTCATTTGAGCACTCCTTATCTATCTATCTATCTAAGAAACACTTAAACATTAGGAATGATGATTTTATGATGAATCTTATTTTTTTAAGAAGCCCTTTATACTGAATTTACGGGTAATGACATAAAGTTGGAGGAGATTTCTAGTTAATGCAAACGATTGTCACTTTAGTGAAATTTTTCTCGATCTATTTTGAGTAGTTCAACATTTTACATCCATTTGTGTCAGGAACATTCGTGAAAAAGTGGAAGAAACTTATTCCTATGGCATAATAATTTTGTGCCATAACGGAAGAGTGTGCAATCTCGATAAAAGTCGCCATTCCCAAAAATAAGGACCCTGATTTCTTGGAGCTTTTACTGAACTTCCCATTTTATTTTATCTGTGTAATCATAAAAATCTTTTATATATGTTTACAAATTTGTTATATAAATATTACTGTTTTATAAATTTGACACTGCGCCCTCTATTGATTGAATTTAGAATGATTTTATTTAATATACGTTGAGTCCCTTAACTGAACTATTTATAGTCTAAGTTTAGCGTCACTTGGATATTGGAAGCATATCAACAGAGGTATTTATTTCCCAATTTTTGGATAATTTTGAACTAATGAATTAATCTTCACAAACTTCTGAGTTGGTGGAGTTTAGTTTGAACAATTCTGCATTCTTTATTTGTGTGAATTAAATTTTTTTAAAAACACTTATCTTTTTAATGCAAGGAATAGTTGCATTTAACTGGATAGATTTAATAAATTCTATAATTAAGTGAGTTTTGTTCAATTCTTTTTATAAAAAGCTGCTAAGTAAAATAAATAATGGGGATAGTAATTTCTGATTGAAAAAGTTCACATTAGTAGAATCTAAAAATTTACCACTGTCTGGAGACATTTTATAATCCCACAGAATTTTATTATATTTTATAATTTGAAAGGTTATCATTTATTAGAGTAATATTGTTTTATTTTTCTTTTATATTTGTGTCTTTACAAACACGGTCCATTCTTGCTGTTCAAATGGAACTCTGAAAGCGATCGTTTTGCAAGAAATGATTTGCTTTTTTATTAAAGCTCTCTAATGAATCAACTAAACGGTCGCAATTAAACTTAATTTGATATTAGAAAGCTAAAGAGTCAGAAAAATGAAAATATTTGTTACAAAAACTGAAGAAAATGAGAAAAATACCTTCTATGGCTGACTGCAAAGTATTTAGGGGGGGGGGGTTATTTTAAAAGAATATATTCCTTAAATGCATTGACTTTTTTTGCTGTTATAAAATCAGTAGCAACATCCTCTTTAATATATTCTCTTATAAAAATATTGTGTCGTTTTACTCTTATTGATTAGGCAAGAAAACAGTATGCATCTCAGACGTCCTTTATTTTGGATAGATGTAAAACTACCTCAAATAAAAAAAATCATCTCGGGTAGCTGGAAGGTAAGAGTGGATTCCTTTATATTCTTCTATCTGGGTAGCATAAATTTTTAATCTAAGAAACAATGAAAATCAGGGCACGGAAATCTCTTTTCAACCTCTGACTTCTAAGATATTGCGGTTAGTGAAGCACTGTACTTTAAATGCAAAATTTATTCGCCTTAATGGGGAATTAATTTAGTTAATTGGATTTATTTTTCTATCTTCAATATAAAGAAAGTTATAGTGAAATGAAAATTTCCCACTCTCCCCCCCCCCAGTAAGAGCTACAAAGGTCCTTTACTAACTTGTCAAAGATTTGTATTATCCAAGACTTTCTAATAACACATTCCAAATCATTTAAAAGTGTTTCGGGTTAATTTTGGATAAATCTAAAATTAATTTAAATAAAAAATTTTGAAGAAAGGGCAAAAAATTATTTTCTGTGTTTCTTATATTTTAAATTATCCCTATAAGGTGCACTTGAATATTCAGATCAATAGACAAGCCACTATTTGAAAATTTTGATACAAAGATTTGTTGCTCAGTAACTGAACCGTCTATTTCATTTTTCTAGGAGGTGGCGGGTTTCAAGAAGAGGAGAAAAAAGGAATTTTATGGACCAATAGAGCAGTTAATTTTGCATAAGGTAGTACATGACGAGCTGACGTGAAAATAAACTATTATATTATTCATGGACCAAAATAAAATCATTTTTTTCCCTTTCCTCTAGGAAAATGTGAAGGATTAAATTGATGTTTTGTTGCTAAGCAAAAAATTTGGCTCCAAACTCATCAAATGTTTTAGTTGCTTGAGATGTATTATACTTTTATATTGTAAACGTTTTGATGAGGAAATACCGGATACTAATTTCCATCTTGAAAGCTCTTTGCATTCTTGAATCTCCACGTCTGCATGCACATATATAGACAACAAAAAACAGAGAAAACAACTGAAGTTTGCCGGCGGATGGGGGTAAGACAAATCCGAGTAGATGGCAAGAACAGATTCTCAAATTTGACTTAAAAATAACTCATAATAATTCATTTTATATTTAATTTTAGAAATGTATTATTTTTTAAAAGATGCATTTTCCTGCTTTAAATCTGTGAACATGACGTCTTCGATACTCTTCATATTGAGGGTTTAGGCTTCCGGCCAAAAATAGTTGGCAAAATGTGATCTTTTATTTACCGGCCATCGTATATAAAAGTAGTACCATCTTTTTATGCTTAATTTAGATATTTTGATAATTTGCAGTATATTAACTTTATGGTGGTTTTCAAAGTATAATATTGGTTAATCTTCAGCTCTCCACAACTTTTCAGACCTGAAGAGAACTTTTGCCAATGAAACTTTCAATCTTTTGAGAATAAGAGAGGGGAGGGAGCGAACGGTGTCAGAACGGGAGCAATTGCCACCCTTTCAACTCTGCTAACGTCGCATGAACAAAAAAAATATTCCTGTAATCGGAATTTGTTTGGAGTATGAAATATGTTTTCAGTTTTTAATTCTAAAGACATATTTTTGATTTTACATAGTTCACAGATATAGTTTTGAAAGCAATTTTTTTAAAAAACAAAGAGTTTTAAAACATAGATATTCACTAGAATCCAGAGATTCAGTTGTTTAGCAATTATAATATTTTCTCTTTGCATACTACAAATGCAAATAAAAAATGTTTTACATTTACGTAAGTGATCCTAAAAATCTCATAAATTGAGTAACTTCTATCGCAAAGTATAAGTTAAAGACCTAATGTCAAAGAACTTAAATATCGAATTTTATGCTGATAATTGAATGGTTTGGCAGTAAAAACTGCTGTAAGAAGAGAAGAAAGTAAGATACTAGACTCAATCAACCTACTAAAAACTTTAATCACTTTTTTATTTGAAAACGTAGGATCTTTCTTGACAGATCGACGAGTTCGCAGTCACTTAGGACTGCACTTCAAGTGGAAAATTCAATTCATGCTTATTAAGTTTTCCATTACTATCTTTATCGGTGTTACGAAGTCGATACTAAACTCTGCTTCAGAAAATCCTTTTAAGAAATTTATTCTCAAAGAAGATAAAAGGAACAGGATTTGGAAATAAAAGCGTTGCGAGTGTGGAAAGTTATGCTGTATATATAGAAGAAGGAAATGCAACTTTATGAGTGACCAGGAAGTGTACGCTTTGTCAAAGGATATAGTTTGTAGGTTTTTGTATAGTTCATTTACTGAGATTTAAAACAGATTATCACTCGGTTAAACCAAAATTGAAATGCTATCTTTTTAAAAACTTCATATAGAAAGTAAATCTTAAGTGAATATTCAAAATAATCAGAATATAATAATAAAAAAGAAATCAATGCTTTCTTCTTTTTTTTGAAATTTGGGGCTCGTTTTGTTAGTGGAGTAATATAAAAGTGTTCCACCAACTGAATTGTCCATCTAGAATTTTTAGCATTTTTTTGTTGTCTATGTATTGATCTTTCTGCTAAAAAATAAATGTAATTTTATTGCCATTAGAAACATTTATAGTTGCTCAAGAGCACTTAATTTATAGTTTGTAATGCACCATTTTTAAGCAGCTATCAGAAATAATGTCCCACATTCTCTAATGTAAATAACCCATTTTCTCTAATGTTTTCTACTGTTAATTTATATTATAAATCATACCATTTTTCATATCATTGATTTATATTATAAATCATGTCATTTTTCATATCATTGATTTATATTATAAATCATGTCATTTTTCATATCATTGATTTATATTATAAATCATTTCATTTTCGCACTATTGATTTATGTTACAAATCATGACCTTCTACTTACTATTAATTCATTCCTAGCTCACTACAATTTATAAACACTTCGGAATCGATAGTGTTTGATTCCATAGAAATACACATTTCATTTGTTCATTTTTTTTTTTTTTTAGCGAACTCCATTAAAAATTTACCTCAAATTTTTCCGTATACTCCTTGGATACATGTGACATATTTTTCTTTAAAGAAAAGTATTTTAATATGGTCTAAATATTGCTATTTAATGATTAAAATTTTATATATTTGTGGATTTGTACTAATGTTTTATTTTTTCTCTTTATAGATCTTTTTGTGCGTTTTAACTGAAATTGCACAATTTTTCATGTAAAGATTAAGCTAATTTAATTATTTATGTTAAAATTTTATCATAAGATGAAAAAAAATGACATTTTGTAGATAACTACAGTTTCTGGATTATTTTTTTATTAAATATATTTTTCTTATTTATATTATATATATCAAACATTATATAACATTATAAATATACATAACATATAAATAAACAAAACACTTAACATTATAAAATAAACTATAATCAAACATTAGCTTTAAATACAAAGATTTGCGCGATAATTAATTTGAGGACAATGAACAACCGTGTTTGGCCGAAACAGGATTTAGAAGTTTACTATTGCTACTTCCAAATTCTTTAGCCAAAAATCTAAGTTGATATGAAATATTAATTTTTAGTATAACTATTTTCTAAATTTTTAAATTATAATGAGGTTTTTTAAAGTTTAGGGCTCATCAAGTTAGATATTTTGAGTGAGGTAAAGTGTTTTAAACGTAGGAAATGGATTCTGAATTATTGATACTTTAAACTAATGTCAAAAAAAGAATTGATATGAAATGTTAAACTTTTATAATGTTTTTCGAAATTTTCGAAGTTTTTTAGCGCTTCTAACAGTGCCTTAGAAAAGGACACAAATTTGAAAGCTATTTTATTATTATTTATTTTCTTGAAATATTAGTACTTATTCACTGAAATTAATTCTAATAATTCTCTTAAAAATAGTAAAATTTTATTTTTAAGGAAGGCATTGTTTTCAAGTCATTAATTTTAGCAACATATTAATTTTGAAAGTAAAAGATTATAAACATTTATCATAATATTTTTTAAATAGCTATTAAATCACGAAGTTTTATAAATTTCAATTTAAACAAGCGATTTTATTGCTTAAAATTTTTCTTTACTTATTGATATCCCCGAATTCTTAATAAATAAAAAATAGTTTCTGTAAATTAATGCTAATTCTTTTTACAAAACTGAGTAATATTTAATTTTTATTAAATTATTTTTTATACAATTTATTTTCATTTTAGAATACAAAACCTTTCTCTAAGTGAGTATTATTAAAGAATTGTAATTGTTCCGAAAGCAAAGAAAAAGCCTATTTTTCCAGTTTCAGAAGTTTTGGCAAATGTCCAATTCGAAATCTTGATGTCGTCAATGGCTTAGAAAGTTTAAGTGGCGCCTGAGTTATGATTTTTCTTCGCTCATAGTTACTATTAAAGGCAAAGTTAATGTGCTTGCGGTATTGCGACATACCTTTGCTACCTCATCATATTTGACTTTCAGACGTGATATAAAAGCAATAATGTTTCTCCTTTGTGATACCTTTGTGGCTGATGCATGAAACAATTATTTTCCCTTACCTCGCTCCAACACATCAAAAATGAAGTATCAAACACAAATGCATGCAGACAAATGACATACATTATTGTGTGTTGGGACAATAAAGTGATTTCAATTTAACCGATTTTTTTTAAAGAATATCATATAAAATACAGATTACTCTACTTTATATTACCATCTTATTGAATTTCTAATAAGCCTATTTTATCAGATCTTGCTATTTTTATAAATGTGTTTTTCTTTGATTTATGAAGAGAATGTTATGTCCTGATGGCAAAGCAATGGCTTGAAGAATGAAGAATGATGGAATAGAGAGCCGAACAGTGTCATCTGTCAAGGTCAAATATCCTTCCATTAGTGTGCCAGAGAAAATTGGAGAAGGAATTGTTGCTTCAACTTAGTCTTCGTTATCTGCCCACGCTTCGGAATTATGAAATTTTCCCACATGCATCATCAGGAAATTGGATGATTTTTCTTCTGCATTCACTAGCTGAGAATGCTCTTTTACGATAATGGGAAAGTTTATGAAAGAGTATTGTTGTTACAGTCAGTTGGTGAATTCCTAAATAATTATGAACTTCACCCGAATGCAGCATTTCATACCTTTAGACTATTTCGAGTCTTAAAAAATAAAATTCAGTGTTTCTTTTTCAATCAAAGACAAAGTGAAAAAAAAGGGGGTTCAACAACTAAAGGAAAGTCAACATTTACATCATTACATTGAAGAGTTGTTAGGACTGAAGTGTTGTTTACATTTGAAATTGGATATAAACTTCTTTTTAGAAACAAGGATAAAATACCCAAAATGAATTGGTATACATTAAAGACCCGTTTTAAAGCAACACGAAGGCATGTTTATGACGGAAGTCATAATTTTGAGCCGCGGTCAGATGACAAGGACGACACCTCAACTGGCATCCCCTTTCCAAACTTCCACGTTACACCAGTGGTAGGACGTTTGGTCCCGACAGATTTAGCTTGTATAGGCCCGCTTACAGAAAGATTCTTGGCGGAATCTACTTCCGATCCTCAAACCCTCCGGTTCCGAAACCGAAACCGTACCAATAGATCCCAAATTTCCATTGAAATAAAAATAGGAAAATACGCATGCTATTTTCATAATTATTCAAAGCCACCTTTAAAGATGACAAACGTATCAATTATTTGTGATAAAAACAATAATTCAGCCTTTAATATTTTGTGTTTTAAATCTTCTTTATTTGCATAAATATACATTTTTCAAGTAACAACCTATTAATATATATTCCGACCCTTAATGCTAACAAATGAATAAATTACTTCTTATAAAAGCAATAATTCAGCCATTTATTTCTAATTCTTTAATGTTTCATATTTTAAATATTTTGTGTCGAAACATAGAATCATTGTGTATCTGAAGTGAATTATCTACTAATTCATAAACTGAAATATTACATTTCAAACTCGTTTGAAGTTATAACTTTTGAGATGAGGAACGGTTTTAATTCTGTTCATCTGATTTTTTTTTGATTTTATGTAGTATAGATAAAATGTTGAAAACGTCCAAAAATTCAAAGAGAGTTTGACGAATTTTCACCTTTTAGACCTCCCTGAGTTAAAAAAAAACCTCACATTTCTGGAAAATGTCCACCTGTCCCATAAATAACTCAAAAACTATTTGATCCATATTGTTAAAAATTGGTATGCGATCTTTACACCAAATTTATAGATTTCTATGAAATTTGGAATAAAATATATTTAGAGGAAGCAAACCTATCTTTCCAAATATGAATTAGTACGTTAGCCACAAAACAGAGGGAGATAAATAGATAAGATTCGATGCACAAATTTGACAGTCGTATCGGTTTCTTTAATGTAGACACCTGTCAATTTTTGAGCAAAACTTGAGTGACCATTTGCCGGTTTGTACTTTCAATTATTACTAAACATAATAGTTAAATAACGTAGTTACTGAAATATATGAAATTTAATATGAGAATTTATAGCTACGAGTGCAGTTTTGTGCCAAATTTTTGTTTCAATCGGTTGAAAAAACAAATCTAAAACACAAATTCTATTTTGGGATATTATTTAAGGAATGCCAAGGGTTAATCGTCAAATCTCAATGATAGATTTAGTAAAAGTGCTAAATTAACGCAAATAGTTAATATTTTGTAATTATTGTGTGCCAGTATGCCATGTAAGGCGTTTTTTTGAATGAAAAATCTATTAAAGAGTGTGCTACGAAATTTTGAGTTCTTGCGGTGATTTATTTGTAAGATAAAATGTTACAAGGAATGAATGGTTATTGAAACATTATACGATAGTGATCTTCGAATCCTACAACGTTAAAATGCAATGCAAGAGATGAAATGAATAAAATAACGGATATAATTTTCAAATTCTTGTAATAATTTTTAATCTGATCGGTTTTTGAAATAAGATATAATGCTTTAATTGAAGCAACGCCAATTTAATTATTTCAGCAGAAAAAATGAAAGGATTATAAGGAAATAGCTTAATTTACCCCTCTCATTAAATCATTTTTTAACTTCCTATAATTGGACAGAAAAGCATTAGTGAGGAATTATACCTTTATTTGAGACCGTAAAAAAATGTTTCTGCCCAATTTTTGAACATTTATAGCAAATATACGTCATTTGAAAATAAACTTTATTTGACACTTGAACGCAATAGGAAGAGCTAAAGAATAAATAACACAATTACCACAGAATAATTTATCACACTTAAGTTATTTCTAAGCTTCTTCATAAATTTTCCTCTATAACAGAAACCATAAAGCCGCTCCAGTTCTGAATGTCAATATTCTGAAAGATGGTGTCTGCTTTAGCTCTCCAGTTAATTACTGGACTCCCACAAACTTATGGTTCTTGAGTATTATTGATGGTCATGTGTACGGTGCCGCTATTGCTAAAAATACTATCCGCTTTTGTCATTGTGCGAGATATTCAGCCATTCTGCTAATAATTTTTAACCCTCCTTGGCGAAATTGCAAAAATAAAGTAATTCGTATCACTTGAAGGTACGTATTTTATAACCAGAGAGGCTGTAATTGAAAACGATTTCAGTGTTATCTATTACGGATGTAACGCTTTCGTAAAATATGTACATTTTACTGTTAATGTTACAATTTTTCAAGGAAATTTGGTTTTTTTCTGTCGGTAATAATTACAGATATCATTAAAAATCTATTAAGGGCGAAAATTTGTAAATTTTGTTATTAATGTTACAAATTTTCCTGGAAATTTCGATTTGTTTTGCTGATAGGAGTTACAAATGTAATATTGATTATCTATTAATGATGGAAACGTTTTCATAAAAAATTATACATTCTGCTATTAATATTACAAATACTCACGAAAATTTGGATTTGCTTTGTTGATATGAGTTACAATATAATATTGATTATTTATTAATGATGATAACATTTTCATAAAATTTGTATATTCTGCTATTAATGTTACAAATATTCAGGGACATTTCGATTTTTTTCAGTTGATAAGAGTGACAAATATAATATTGATAATCTATTAAGGATAACGTTTTCAAAAAATTTGTGCATTCTAATACAAATGTTATAAATATTCACGCTTTAAAATAAATGAACCATGTTCTATTTTTAACAGAAAACTAACTTTTCAACCAATCCAATTTTTTTTCTAATTAGGGGACTATTTTTTGAATTTGTTTTCTATTTGAGAATTTAACTTAAATTAGTTTCATTTAAAAAAAATATTTAACTTCAGGAAAACAGAAAAATTCCATTAAATTTAGGCAAATATTCATTTTATAGTAAATGGATTTTTTTTGTGACTAATTTTTTCATACTTCTTTTTTAATTAATTTAATTTGACTAATTAGTTTGGTATTCAGATTTAATATTCATTAATATTTTCATAAATTTGGATTTTTTAAGACACACTTTTTCCATATTCTTATTATAATTAATCACTTGCTCATTTCTTTTTCAAATGATTTAATTTATTGATAATTTATATATATATATATATATATATATTTGTGAATTTTGTTTTAAGAAATTTTGCGTTTTAGAAACTTTTGTTCAAATTTTACTTTAATCATAATTTTTTTTTCTTTTTTTCTAATCCGTATAGTTTTCACGAAAATATTTATGCAGTTATTTTGTTAATATGAATATTTTATTGGTATTTTTCAGATCCCTTTGGTTTTATAATTATCTTTTAGCAATGAATTATCTTGATAGTAAAAGGAAACGTAACATAATTTTGTAATGTAATTTAGTAAGGTGATTTATACTGTAAATCATTTTCTTTAACGAACATATTTTTGGGAATAATCAGTCAGCGCTCTTCTTTATTAGTATAACATAGCATTGAATTCATGTATAATAAATTAATATCTTGTAACTAAATACCGAATACATTTTTCCCCCAATTGTCTTTAAAAACTTTCCCAAATTTTCCGTCCAATTATCATTAAAATCTTTTCTTCTCAATAATAGTCCCAAAGTTTCTGAGAAAGAATGAAAATAGGATCCGATTTGTGTTAATAATGTCATCACATTTCATTAATTCTTTCTAGAATTATGAATTATTCGTATTATCTGGAATGTACTAACGGGCTATTAGAACATTTTGGTCCCTCTTTTAATTTTTTTTAGAAGAGTAGAGAACAGATATCATTCAGTTGAGTATTATTATTATTATTATTAACAGATATAAATAGATATAATAAAACATTACTTCTCATTATCAATAAAGATTTTTTGAAATTTTTTCAAACAATTATTTTGGGGTGCACATTTTTTCTTTTTAATACCTAAAATATTGTTATCAAAATATATTTCATATATTGGGTTTGATTGTTTTTGCGATTTATTTGTATTTAGTTACCTTCATTATTATAATGAGAGGATACCAAAATTTTTTCTTTAAGGAACATATTTTTGAAAATAATCAGTCATCAGTCATGGTATTTCTTATTAATGTAACATAACTGAATCCATGTATTTGTACTTTGTCTTATTATAGTTTGCATTTAATCGTATATTATCCTTAGTATCGAAGTGATTAAAACTACCAAAGACAGCGTCTAAAGCTGAAATTTCAGTGAAATTCCACGTGGGGGGGGGATTGCTTTCAAGATAAATTTTATGGAACTGAAACTTGAATCTAATCCAAATTTATGTTTTAAATGAAGGGAGATCATAAAACCTTGAAGTATTTCTTAGGTCACAATGAATAATTCTTTGCAAAACCGTTTACCACTTTGTAAGTGTCTGTATTATTCTGTTTAAAAATATAATTTGAGGAGAAAATACATACATATCCTTTTCTGATCGATTTATGTCTATTTTTATAAATATAGAATTTTAAGGCGGATTATATGCTCATATTTTACCATTTAATTTTACTGAATACAAATTCATACAATTACAGATTGTAATGATCAGGATGATAAGGTTGTCAAAATTATTTCTATCCTTTATACCGCAACCATATTAGCAGACGGTTTAAAAAAGAACATGCAAAGAGCATTTTTGTTCTAAATGGTAAGCAGAGTGAAATCATAAACCTGCTACCCGGAATCGGAATCTTTTTACAAAACCAGAAAAGTGATACCATTGACAAGTCCACAATGCTGTTCTCACATCGGCATTTGCTACTAGGTTAGCAGTCTCCAATTTTCATATCCTGTGACTGCGTCACTTACGTTTTTTATGCTTTAATTTATTAACAATATTTCTTATTTACAATTAATACTTGAGATGTGCATGAAAAAACGGAGTTTTGTCTCAAAAAAATTGTCAGTGAATGAATAAAAATACATCTCATTTACATAAAGTAAGTCATAAAATAGGAAAAACAGGGCTCAATTTAACTCATATTTCCAGAAAGGGGTGCATGATTGACCATAATTTTCCATGATTAAATAAAAGCGCAGTTAATAATTCAGTCAACGATTGCTTTCAGTGTATTTCGGAGTCAAAAAAATTAATTTCAAATACTTTTAATTTACACATAAACATTCATATATTAATATCTGACTTTTTACAACATAGGTAAAATATTTTCTTCCTCACATTTTCGCATCGAACGTATACAGAGAAAAAGAATTGCAATTCATTAGAAATCTCGAGATTCTGAAAAATTCTCGCAATTAAATCCTGCTCAGTACAAATTTCAAAATTATATCTGCGTGTTTATGATCATGGTAACTCAGAAACAGATGAAGCTTAATACGCTGCCTTTTTACTGAAACTGCAGAAATGAATAAAAATATGAACAAAATTCATATATTTGTTGTCCCTACGTGTGCATAAGAATATCACCGATTGAGCCAAATGGATGGTATCTGCTATTCAATTTTGATAACATTATTGTAGATCTGTATTACAACCAAATGTATGCAAATAAATGCTTTCTTGTTTATATGACAAAAATAAACAAAAAAAAACAATTATTTATTTGTATTGCATATACCTAAGACACAGCTGAAAGGAAAACATTTCTATTCAATTGATTTATAATTATTATAGATACATAATTTTATAGATACATAATTCTCGACCAATAAAAAGGTTTGAAATTGATTTTTTTCCCCGCCTTTTAAGTAATTTTTTTTCCCAGCGTGGCTGGATGACATTTAACCAGTCGCCTGTTATTCATTTGATCTAGTAAAAACACATCCCTATTTGCATTGCAGAAAAGTTGTTTTTAGTGCAATTAACTTCTAGATCAAAACTAAGCCTTGCTTATTGATGGCATAAAATGCATCTGGCGGTGAGCCAATTGCTGAATATTTATTTTGTGTGCCTTGGCATTCTTTTATCTATATATTTGAACTCTTATCACATCTTCACTCGATATTTGATTTTATAAATATGTTTAGTTTTCTCACGTTCAGATAATTTATTTTTATACTTATTTGTATGTGTGTGTGCTTGGTGTGAAACCCTTTCTTATTTGTAGGTTTATCTATTCTTATTTAAAGCTTTGAAGATGCGCTAAATAAATATTTTGATTGAATATAGACGCAGGAAAAATGATTTCACAATTTGAAAACAACACTCCTATTATAATAGGATCTGGTATTATTTAAAAACTTTATAAAAGTTAAAGTGTTAGAATCTAAAAAGACAAATTTTTCTTCTGGAAGTATGTTATTCAAGAATATTTACAAAACTAATGATTTAGATATTTCAATAAAACTTTTATAAGGATAATCGACAATTGAGTGCCAGGGGCAACTAGTTTTATTGAGAATCGGTATGCTCTGTTAAGGAAGAATGGCAGGCTTATCTCGGTGTTTTTTTTGGCAAAATCATTTTTTTCTAAGAAAATATTTAGATGCGTATCAAATATTGATAACATATGAATATTTTTCAATCTCAACTTCATAAGAACTTATCATTTAAATGAAAAAATCCTGAATACACTTCATTTTATATTTTATCCGAAGGATTTTCTGCCATAACGCAATATTGATTTTACAGTTCATATATCATTATTTATATATTTGAACTTACACTCAATTTTACTACTGCGAAATCGGGTCCAAGATGCGCACTATATCTGATTGTCAGAATGAGAGCAGATAGATAAACACTTTTATAGTTTCTAAACAATGTTTTTTGATGTCTAAAATCGTGTTTTTAAATAGTAGTAGTAGAAATTAAAGCAAAAAGCGCAACTCGAATCGACAAATCATTATAAATGCGTCAGCCATGTTGTTCTGACTATTACTAAAGATATTGCACTTCTTATACTCCCATGCGAAAATTGAATAAACTTTTTCTAATAATTAGATATAGATAAATGTTTTATTTTTATGTGTTAAAATTGCATTTTTTCAGGTAAGACTGATTAAACAGGTGGCACCATCACTTGGACACTAATAATTACTAATAAAAATTATGTTTTGTTGTGTGTGTGTGTAAAATCGCGTTTTTATAGGGACGACACTTATATAGAAAAACTTCAAAATCTTATTTAAATGTAAAATTTGATCCAATTCGCTTGAGCAATTTGAGGGATTCACGAAATTAATTTATATACAAGAATTGCTTGTTTAAAGAGAGAAAAGACATGTTGGAATTGCTGATGTTTCCATTGTAAGACCGTAGATTATTTGCAGCCAAACTTTTCTAATTATTTATTGATGGAATTTAAAGGAAATCCTTTCTGCTATAAATTTTATTATTTATATGTGCTGAAACAAAACACATCGCTCTTGTCCTATATTTAAGATTATGCTAAAACGCCATCACAATATCTTAGACATCATAGGAGCAATTCAACTGGATGTTATTTCTACAGACATTTTTTTCAATTATTCTTGCATTTAATTTAATATTTATATGTCCAAGTAATCAACTGATATTTTAAGCTCGAGTTCAATTTATATTATTCTTTCAAATGAATAAGAAGGAATAATAAGAACTAGTAAATGCAATAGAATAACTCAGTTTTAAATGCATTTGCATTTTATAGCTATAAAATCAAATTGAAATGACAAACTATTTTTTGGATACAACTTTCGAATGATAAGAGTATCCATTCAAAAACATTCTGTTGTGAAACGAAGCGATCTGTTTGTTTAGAGAAAACGTTTTTTCTTGACTTTGCAACGTAGAAACTCCAAATTCAGAGAATAAACAAGGACAATTCCTATCAATAGTCTTTTCGTGTTCCCTTTTTGAATGAAGCAGCTTCCGAGAGCAAGAAAAAAATACATCCTATTTAAAATAGCAGCTTATTATGCACAAAGGGCTCCTTCCTTTAACAATAGGCTTCTTTTCCCAAATATTTAGAAGACTGTACTCTCATAATACAATATGGTAGTTATTTGTCTATTTGTTTGCATTATAGTTTAAGGAGGCGTATTTCATTGAGAATTTTATATGTGGAAGCTGATACAGACATTTTAAACTATTTATTTTCATGAAAGTTCTGCATCAGAGGCTCCCAAGGAAGAAATAACAGTTTCATAACAGAGCAAAAGGAGTGTCATGACTTAGGGGAAACTAAGGCTAGTTGTAACAGTTTTTGGAAAAAGCATTTCATGTTTTGGTACTTTTCCGTTATACTGGTCCAAAATGTCACCAATGTGAGTCAAACGCGAGCGAAGACACCATGCGAAGCGAATGGCAAAACAAATGTCGCCGATGTAAACAAAACGCGAATAATGTCGCCAAGTGAATAACGTGAGTTTGAAGAATTTAAACGTTAAATTTGATGTAACTGTGTATTTTGGCGAGTTTTCACTTTTTCCAACTAACAATTATTTTGCGACTTTTTGATGATTTTTTCGTATAACGGTAAAGTACCTATATTTTTAATGTATTTATGACCCCTTTATCACAATTATTTTTACTATGCTTAACTGTTCATTCACTAATGCATAAATAAAGAATTTAAAAATTTTGTGGACCTTAGCACCAGAAATATTCTTTTAAATTTTTCCTGCTAACTTAATTTGCCCCATATACAGGGCAAGTTGTAACATACTTGGGATAAGTTTTAACAATATAAACAATATTCGACGAATCCATAAATTATATCAAGCAATTTGCAGTACAATGACAATAAAATTCTTTATTCAATCAACCTAAAAGTCAGTCTGCAACCAATTGATCGCTATCTATTGCACACTTTGTACCTTTGTTTTCGAAAATTAAACATCGAATGCACTTTGTTCCTTGGGGGCTATAGTGGCCTGTTTGCATTGTTTCCACTTCAGAATCAGATTATACCTGGTTTGAACTCCGATTTCACCGAAGAAGCGCAGCTGTGTAAGAGGGCTTAGCGTGCCCGAAATGTTTTGGCTTGAATTTCATCCCTTCCCCGTAGGTAATGTGAAAGAGAAATGAAATGGCATCGATCCAAGCACTGTGCTCATCTTCTGATCATTGCTCAAAACTGCATGAAGAAGGAAATATATAAAATATAAGAAATTATCAAAATTTCCTTATTTATTATTTTTTGGTAAACAAGCTCCTTTTATATCCTAGATCATCATACGATGTTTGTAGTTGGTTGTTGATGGTTAAATCGGAGTGTCTAATTACATTAATCAATCTCAAATCAAGATAGCAATTTATATTACCTTACAGCTTGCTCAAATATTTTGTAACTATTTGCTCCATCGTACAGCTTCGGACATTTTTATTGAAGTATAAAAAATATCATGATTAATAAAAAATTAAATTTCCTTTTAAAACTTAAGAAATTGACAAAGTGAATGAATAAAAAAAAATTAAATAATGAACTTCTTAATTCTATCAATATTTTTGTTCACAATTAACTAGCTAAAATGATTTAGTTTTTTAGTTTTATTTAGATTAACGTCCCATTTTAAAGCGGCACTATAGCAAAAATGGATGTCATTGCCTAATTAATATATAAATATGCCAATAATACATGTATAGTGTTGGAGAGTACGAATGATCCTTTATTTCGTTTAAGATTTTCGAAAACTGGGAGATTTTATTACAGTGCAAGAATTTTGGGATTTTTGTCAAACTAATGTAATTTTTTAAAATTCAGTTTTGAGCCACAACTAGTACTAAATGTTATCCTAAATCAATGATGCTTAACAATTTTAAAAATTAGTCTTTTCACCAAATCTCCTGAATTTTATTCAAAGAAAAAGCTAATTCTGTATTTTTTTGGGAGGATGCAGTAAATCATCCTTATTTATGGATGTATTACTCTACCTAGATGCAGCTTTTGTGATTATAATTATGTTTATTCTGAACTTAAGGGAGAAGACTATAGACTTTTGAGAACGGTCTATATTTAGTTGTATTAAGCTTGAACTTATTGAAAGAAACTTATGTTTCTGTTTTGTACTGTAATTTACTGCAATAATGATTCACAACAAATATCCAATTTTGATGGAAAGTGGCGCAAATCAAAAGCTTACAGTTTCACATACACGATATATTTGCAATATATTCTTCACAGTTGGAATAGAGATAATAGAATAAAGTGTTGATAAATCAAACGGCATTTATTTCTTCATTGTCACTACACAGTTACAGAAGATAATTTAAATTTTAATAATTTACTGGAATAATGGATTGACATTGTCTTTGTAGTAAGTCATGCCACTGATGCTTCCACCCATTCGAAAGGCACACGAATAAATAATACTGAATGACAGGAGCGCAGGAGCCGCAACACTGCTGAAACTGCAGTTGAGTCCTAATTGTCATCACCGACCATGATACAAAATTTCCCTACGGAAATACGCTTCGTCATCGATGTGAGGAACTAGACTCCAACTTTTTCGTGTACCCTCTATGGGGGTGAGAACCAACTACCAGGTCAGATGCTTCTTGTCCTTATTTCCAGATACCGTTGTATTAACGGAGGTTATGTCGTTGTTTTAACATAGTTTCATGTTAAAAGAACTCTTAATAGCTCATAATAGATATTCAAATTTTAAATGAAGAAATATAGAATAGAAAAAGATTATGATTTCGCATAAATATATAGATGTTAACTAAAAGGCTAAATAAACCTAAAGCCGAAAGAGATTTAACAGTTCAAGCAATCAATAAGCCAAACAATATACATTTCTTTATTATCATATTATTACACAGCTACAGTAGGTAGTGGGAGACAAATTATAATTTGAGATCTTTCTCAAACTCTTAAAAAAATGAGAGTAATTTCTAAAGGCTTTTACTAATGATTTCACTCTCCTTTCATTCGAATGTTGAATTGAATATTTTTGCCATAACTTGAAGCAGTCGAGAAAAAACAGGGTTTCTTTTTTCTTTCACAAATTTTGGTGAAAAAAAATGTGAAAATTCATTTCAGGATAATTCGAAATCGGAAATTACCATCCTGACATTATTGTCCTTGTTTCTTATGAAAAAAAATCCTGGATTTAGTTCATTTTATGGGCAATTCTTCGACAGAGTTTCCGAGGTTTCTTCGGAAAAAAAGTTCTGATTTGCTGGAATAAATTAAAATTACTTTCAAAAATGCAAGAACGCAAGCTGTTTTTTCAAGAAAAACAAGTAACGCATTTTCTAGACGATCTGTGTTATTCACTGAATGTAAAAGAGAATGTTAAATCGGAAGAAATAATAAGTTTGTAGCACGGACAAACCATTTTTGGAATACTCTGACAAGACAATTTATTTTTATGTTAGGATTAAGAGGAAGAAATAAAATGGGCCAATCAATTAGGCAATAACATTGCTGTTATTGTTATATTATATTATGATCTCTCAGGACCAAAAACAGTTCGTCCTGATTCCATCTGGGAGTAATTCAGATAAAAAACAATGTCATTATTAGTCTAGTAATGCATTTATGAGTTTAGTATGGCAATTCATTCTTTTAGTAAACAGTTATTTTATGTTGCATTAAAAGCAATGCGGAATTTTCATGTTTATTGAAGCTATCTAATTGAAAAAATCGGTGTATTTTTTATGCATATCATGATAAACAAACAGATTATTGTTTTAATAATATTAATGTACAAATATTTCTTATATTCTTTCGTTATGTAACGATGCTATTTATTTCATTTCGCAATGCTTATTATCACAGATGGAATGGTTGATCATATAATATAAAAATGCTATCTTACTGCTTGAATATAAAGCGACTTTACTTATCATGATAGATTTAATGAAATCAGCACTTTTTTGAAATTTCGAACCATTTGTGTTAACAAAAAACGCATAGAAATTCATGTACAATATTTGGAAATTAAAAAAAATCAATATCAAGAATTTGTTTATAGTTACCCTATTTTGGTTACTCTCACTGTAAAAATAAAGTACGTTTACGCATCAATGTACTTGAGTAGTGAAAGTTTTATCACATAAATTTGTCGTTCGCTTTGTAGTGGATATTTTATAAACTATCATTACATTATAACCCTTGAAATATCTACAAATTCATTTCAGATTTTCATGTAATTCTTTCCTAATATTTTGATATGTATTATTAATCTAAAATGCAATCTTTATGAAAAATTAAAAATATTTTTTTCTAAATCAAACTAATAAAAAATTCATCGCATTTCAAGTGCGCTAATACTGTAAAGTACGCTAATACCACTAAAACATAACTGAACCAAATTAAAAATAAATGCAAGTTTTATGCAAAGAGGCTTTATCCAGCTTGAAGACTTTCTCAAGGGACACACTTAGGCAGGGATTCAAATTAGAGATTTTTCTTTGGAGCGTCTAACTTTCATTCCAAAAATATTGACTTCTTCGTGACTCAGAAATTGAGGCTGTAGAGAAAAAATCAGTACCACAAAAAATAAAAGATAATAAATTATACAATATCAAGAAAGTTATTATTTCCAAATCCATGTAAAATCACAGCAAAACAAACACAAACTACAAAAGCCCACTGAATCACGAAACCAAAAAACATAACTAAAATATAAAAGAAAAAATATAGCAGTTTTAAGTAAAACTCCAAAAAACATATTAAGAAAAGCTATATGTGCTTTGTTTTTTACCTCGCCTTTCTACATTAAACTCATCCACATCCAGAATTTCAGTAAAAGTACCTGGTCATCCTCAATAATAATTGAAGGACATGAGCACCATTGTGAAACTCAGCCTCACCACAGCCTGAGCACCATTGTGAAAAAATGAATAAGTTGGAGGAATCATAAAAATTCTCCTACTGAAAGTTCTATATGACAAAAGGTTTTGGGAAAATCATTAGTTAATTAAGGTTTTAATGAGATTATTTGTTTATGAATTTATTACAATTAAATGAATTTATTACAATTTTTAATCTTTTTAAATTGCGAGAAAATAAAAGTTTTGAATATTTAACAAGATTAAAAAAATTTGTAATAACAAATTCTATATAAATAAAAATGAATGCTTGTCTGTATCTCTTATGCGCTGCCGTACCGCTCATGCGATTGCGATGAAACTTTGAATATTTATTATTTGCACTTATTTGTTTCTGTTGATGATTGAAACAACAACAAAAAAATATGGCCAGTCCTAAAGTCTTGAATAATAAAGTCAAAAAATAGAATAAATATCATTTACGCTTCTCCTTTCTATATCATTCAATTTCAAGGAATGTATTAATTTCAAGCGATATTTCCAAAATTATTTCTTCTGCGGCAGCAACGCTCCGAGTACAAGCTAGATCTGACAAATCTGGTCTTTTAAAGTTATCGTACACACTAGAAGATATAAAAAAATTATCTTTAGAAATCCAATCTTTTTATTGTAGGTGAATAATATATGTTCATACTCATTTCAGGGATAAAAAATACCTATTAACTGTATCATATTAATTATTAATCAATTAATATTGAATTAGCTAATTAGTATATTTTTTGAAATATATCTTAAATTCTAATTTGGCCAGGCACACAATTCTAGCTGAAAATCAGGCTTAATATTAATCTTCATATTGTCTGCCTAAGTCAGATTATTAAAATATATAGATTTTTAAACAATTTTTTTAAAACTCAGTGATGAACAGAAAAAGGAAGAATTTCTCTGTAATTTTAACTTTTAAATAGCTATTAAAAATTTATTTCTATAAATATAACTGATGGAGACACAAAACATCCTCTATTATTTCAGACAGATTTTTTTGATAAATAAATAATTGTATTCGATTAATTCTTTGTTGCTATGTTTGTTTGCTAACAACATAGTGAAAAAAATATCATTCTTCCTAAAATGAGTTTAAAAAAACGAAACTAGAGTTTTTAGTGAAAGTAATTAATAATTTAAAAGCTAAAGTATCAACGAGCATTTTGAAGCAATAAAAAATATTCGATATTTTGAACTATTTTCTAAGTTTCAAGTGTGTACGTATACTTAAAAGACTGAATTTATGAAATGGATTTGAGTGAAAAATGTTGCAACAAGGTTGCAATCTCCTATGTTGCAACAAGGTAAATTTTAATTTAACATTTTTTTGTATACATTTTTTAAGTAAGAAAAACATAATTTTTTTGCATAACTTTTATTCTTCTTAACGTATTTTGAATAAATTTCTTAATTGCTCCCATTTTTTTTACTTGATAACATTTGCATTTTTTTAAAATGCACGTCAGTTTTATCGGGCCTACCTTATCAGGCCCTATTTTCATAATTTGCTTAAATAGTATTTGCCATTCAATAAAATGAGAGGAAAAGTACGTAATAATTCTCACTTTCCTGTTTGTCTAAAAAGTAAAGAACTTTTTTCAATTTTATGACGGCAATAATCATAAAGATATAGATTAGTTCAATTTTATTTTATGTTCTTTCGAATGTAGCTTGTTTTGAATTAACATACATAATACTGGATAAAAGTATTTACATACTGTTTAGTTACTTTTAGATGAGGTATTTTACCGTAATTTCATATATTTTAAATTTAGTTCAGTAATTAGATTTACTACTTAAAATACTAAGTTATGCTTATGAATCATGAACTTGTTAAATATTTAATTAGAAAACTTTTATTAATCTTTTAATCTGTAATAATTTCTTATTTTATTAAATATTTAATTAAAAATTAACTCTTAAAGCACAATTTTGAACATCAAACTATTAAAATGATCTGAAACAATACCAATCCAATGTCAAAGGGCTGTAAAAGGAAAAGGAATATTTTAATTTGTTTTAAAATACAACTTTATGGTCCACGCAGAATTCTTTTTCACCCTCGTAAGTATTTCTGAAATAAATCTGCGTTGTATCTGAAAATGTGCTTAAGAGAACTCCACATAAAAAGAGAACCTTCAAAAAGAAGAAAAAAAACATTTTGTTTAAATCGAAATTCATTAAATTATAAGAAAATGAAAAAAAAAAGCATTCTCACTTCCTCTTAGTTTCATATAACTGAGATGATAAAGTAAAGGGAATAACGATGTGAAAGTATTATTCTATTCCTACTGAGCTAAATCAATATAGCTCAATAATAATAAATGTTTTTTTTCTAATGTCTATTAAAATTTCTTTTGATATAAATTTTAAAGATTATTTCTTTCCTATTAAAATTTTCCTTTTAATTTTAGTTAAAAATTGTATTATCCCATTATTAGTTAAATATTTTTAAAAAGATATTAGTAATTCTTTAATTATATTGCTAAATATATTCGTCTAATTATCGTTCATCTGCAGGAAATATTAGCTTTGTAATGTCTTCATCCTGACCGATCAAATAAGAGAGTAGCGTAACGAACATTTTTTTAAAAATTAGAGCCATATATGCACATAAAAATAAATTGTTGTCGTCTAGGTTAATTTTAGTTACAATTGGAGTAGTCCATAGTCAATTCTAGAAATCTACTGATCTTTATCCAAATTACAAACAACTTCTCACAAGAATCAAGAACAAATTCGAAGACTCTGATCTCTCCAACCTCTTCTTCTATGGCTCTCACTGCTCTTCTCTATTAAAAAATACCGCATTTTATTTCCACCAGATCTCAACCTCTGATTTTCTCATTGGTGATTTTGATTTCCCGATAACCCAATAGCTATTCAGCAGTGCTTCTTCAAAGATCTCTAGATGATTGTAGGAATATCTATCTGTGATCTATCTTTGTTAGCTGATCTATAAACACATGTTAATTATAGTCAATTTGCAACTAACATCGGCTAAAATCTCTCTGACTTCTATTGATTGATAGTTTGTCGAAGATGTGAGAAGTCCCTTCCTAAAGGAAAAAAAAACATCTTCTCCCTTGCTGATATGATGGAACTCTGTGAAACGATAAAACACACATATGTGGTCCTTTATTTGGATACCATAAATGATCAGATACAATGATTCTATTGGTAAAGAGGCTATTCATATGGTGGTCCCTAGTCACTTAACGATGTTTGAGGGAATGGGTGAAGTTACATCAGGGCGGAATAAAAATTACTATATGAAGGAAAAGGGTGAACGTTATAGCTCTTTGTGGGCAATTGATATTTGTTGGTGACGACTGCAGTTGTCAGTTCAAAAAATATTTCACTTTAGACAGAAAATTCTTGAAGATTCGTTAAAAATTAAAATGCATTGAAGTTTCTTTATATTTAGAGAATGACACATTTTCAGTTTTAGTTTTGAGCAAAAATTTCGATTTTCAATTTTTTAATATATTAAAAAAATGCTGATATTTTTTTCCTTTTTTTATAAGTAAGTGCATGATATAAATAAAGTCTTATCTTTTCTGGACGGCTCTTCAGAAAGAATGAAGCAGAATTTCATATTCAGACTTGGAAAACAGTAGAAGATTAATTCAAAAGAAGTGAAACAAGAATCTTCAATATATTTTGCCACTACATGAACGAAATCGGGTCAATAATAGTATTGAAAGCACACACAAAGATGAACTTTGAAAATTTTCACCAATAATCATATTACAGAAACATACATAAATGTATTGGATACATTAAAAAATTCGCAAAAAATATTTAGCATTATTAAACCTTCTTGTTTAAGTTGTCTGATTTTTTTAATATTTAGATCTTTCGTGAGTACATAATATTATAGGGTTATTATTAATGAATATGCTACCATTTTTATTGCATAATTCGTTCTCTCTTTTCCTCCTAATGTTGTAATACATTTATTTCATTTATTAAAAAAATAATGGAAGTTTTATGCTACACATGCTACAAAACACAAAATGTTATTTTATTCATCCTGAACTTGTCAGATGCAAAACTCTGGTCCAGAGCTACAATTAATCACAAACTATTCATTCTGCTTTTGAAACATCACCTCGATGATGTAATACAACGATTCAGGCTAAAGGTTACATCGGAGACGGGTGCAATCAATACTGTCAGCGACCACCATGTCATTCGTAACGTTCCAACTACTAAAATTACAAAGTCCGGGATGGTCATTATTCAACCATCCCCGCTGTTGGTCGAACTTCATGAACACTTTAATCGAGCTCTTATGTAACTGAAAATCCATACTGTGGTCTCTTATGACTAAAGTAATATTGGCACCATTAGATTAGTTTAAGTGTAATTAAGCTCAAAGTAATTGATTTAGTATCAGGTATATGAAAAATTGCTTTTCAATCGAGAAGTGGTTTATGATTCATTTTGAAGAATGTGTCTCCATTATTGCAATAGAGCCCATTTAAATATACAAACTTGCCTGAGCTTTCTTATTTGCTTATTTCTTTAAACATTTATTTGACTATTTGAATGTAATCATTCAAATATGAAGAATGCTAGCAATAAATATGTAAGGAATGTTTTGGAATATACGTGTTATATAATTTATATAAATATATGTCAAATGAATATTCATTTCAAATGAAATACTATTGCATTTAATTTCATTCACTAATTTTTAGGATCATTTAAATTTCGTACATGGTAAAGATATTTTATATTTCTTTTATATAATTATCTTATTGTTTCTTTTCCTTGTTTTTCGCGTTTCAACCAAATATAATAATTTTTTAATTATTTATATTATTACAATAAAGCTTTAGCAACTCTAACTATCACATATTTTTTATAAGAATTTTACATTTTACTATTTTGTAGAATAAAAAATAATTCTGTTTTATAAAGCTTATTTATAAAACCTTGGAAATTTTATTAACTTTAACACACACACACACCTATATATATATATATAT
>JAPMOQ010029355.1:102569-122664 GCA_026543055.1 Argiope trifasciata | reverse complement strand
ATATA
The DNA here is from genome assembly GCA_026543055.1 of Argiope trifasciata. Classification (NCBI taxonomy): domain Eukaryota; kingdom Metazoa; phylum Arthropoda; class Arachnida; order Araneae; family Araneidae; genus Argiope; species Argiope trifasciata. The sequence goes on along the minus strand of JAPMOQ010029355.1, from coordinate 122,659 downwards.
TATATATATACATACATACATATATATATATATATATATATACATACATACATACATATATATATATATATATATATATAATATATATATATATATGCGTGTGTGTGTATGTATGTATGTATGTGTGTGTATTCATATAAGATAGTAAGACTACTTCTGAATAAATTTTTGTCTAAATTTGATAGAAATATATTTGGTATAAAGACCGTATACAAAATTTCACCAAATATTTTTTGAGTTATCTTTGTCACAGAAAGATAGGCGGACAATTTTTCAAAAGCGCGTTTATCGAGCGCAGGAAGGTTTAAAACGTGCAGATTCGTCAAAATCTCAAGTTTGAATTCATCGCCGCTTATAATATTTCCTCTAAACACGATATGAGAAAGTAAAAAGGGCCAATTAATCAGAGCAATAAATTCAGGCGGCGGAGTTCTGTGGCCCAGACCAGTCGCCTTCTCAGAATAAGATGTTAATGTAACTAAAGTGAAAACTAATTGCACATTTTTATTTTTATTTTCAAACAACTTGCTTATGAAGCTATATAAAAAATGTGAACAATATAAGAAAGCCATTGAAAAAAAATTACGTTTAAAGAAAGAATTTTACGAAGTTGTAGAATAGATATGATTATACTTATTATTCAAAAGCTCTAGTCTGTAACTTAAAAATGTAAGGCGAAAATAACTTATGTGATTGATTAATTTCTTTCAAAATGAATTTTCAGAAAATAATATAAATCCTGCAAATATGAGTGACAATATAATTATAGATTAAAGCATAAATATCATAAAATTTGATTTATTTTAATTTTTAATTTTTTAAAGATTTTATTTCATTTATTGTATTAATGGATGTTTTCATACGTTAATTAAATTAGTTTTGCTTGAGTATAATATCGATTTTTTGAAATAATCTAAATATTTCAGATATTTTTCTCTTCCATTCACATCCACTTGATAACGATCAGCTAAAAGGAAGCGCTCAGAGATTTTTTTGCTGATTATAAATAGAAAAAATGGTTTGTATTTATCTTTAGATTTTCTAACTTTCTTATGCTACTCATTAGTTAGATTTTATAAGCAAGGTGATGCTGTATCGAAAAATGTAATATGTGGAGAATATACTCAGATGCGCAGTTAAATATCTGAAGTTTACTGTGTATTAATGTTTAAAATGCTATAATCAAAACATAACTGTTGTATTCCCTGTAGTATTAATTTTTTGGATCAAAAAACGAAATTCGCTTGTGGCAATAGTTATACAGACTTGCGAATTTTTGAACAGTTAAGCTTTCAAAGACTTTTAAAGTACACTTAAGCTATGTAAATTATAACATTTGATAGTCGGAATGCGTGAACGAAAGAAATTCAAATATTAATATTAATTGAAAAATAAATCGACATTAAAATTCAAAATAAATGACAATTGATGGAGATAAGAGTAAATAACAATGAAACATAATAAAAATTATTTAGTATTTCTTGCAATTATATTATAACTAAATTATTTCCCTTATTATTTTATTTTCCGAATAAAATAATAAAGTGTGAATCTCAAATGAATCAAAAATAACTTCTTCCCTTATTGTACAAGTTCTGTTTCCAAAACATTTTTAATATTCTTAATACTTTTCTATATCATTTCTTTATTGCTAATATTCACATCTGAGTTAAGCTATTTCCAAACTCAACGAAGCATAATTCTTTTAGAATGTTATGTCGGAGTCAAGAAGCTGATGAACATTCTGGAAGAGAGAAAAAGAAGATACACACTTGCAAAATAAATTAAAATCTTCATCCGGAAGCAAATTGATATCGCATTTGTATTACTTTATCTTTTCTCATTTGTATAAAGTTGAAAAAAAATGCATTTCAAAATTGATTCTTTAATTAAATTCTTAATCAAAGGAAGTCAGTCGCGGAAAGTTGAAGTTGTGAAAGTAAGAAATATTTCAACTTCAAAAATTTGAATTTGTTTGTTAGATTAGTTGTTCTAACATGAAAAAAAAAAGACTTTGTTCTTAGTTAAGTATTCCGAAAATAAGAAAAAAACTAAAGAAGTTAATTCGAAAGCATTTACAATTGAATTGAAATTATATTTTAACTTCATGTTAACACTCTGATTTATAAAATTAATTCTGCAACTCTTAACAACTTAGAGTAAATCTCTACATCTAAAACTAATTAAATTTGTTTGTAATGTTTTGGATGTAATTCCAAATTCTCAGGGAATCAAACTTACCATTATTGATTCAATTCCAAGAATTTACTCCAAAGAACATTGACTGAAATGAAAGTATTTAATCTCTTTATACTTATTCCCTAAGTGAAGACGAAAATGTTCCTGAGAGAGAAGAATTTGAAATAAAAAGGTTTCTTGATATAATTGAGAAATTCCTTGTTGATCTAATTCAAGAACATTAAATCTATGCAAATGAAATAGGATTGCGTTCCAAAATTTTATTTAAATCTGAGAGAGAATCTTGATTTTAGAAATGTATTATGCATTTCTGATAACGTCATTACCTACCCTGAAAAGAACTGTGTATTTCACTCACCAGAATTAAATGTTTTTGATTAAATGTCTTTCTATTTCAATTGAATATAGTTCTTTTTTAATGAAAACAAAGGGAATTTACCGATTCATTTATGTTTCTAAATAGGTTTAACAATAAAGTTTCAATATGATAAACAAAATAAATTTAAAAAATCAAATCCAGCGTTTCTGAACAGTTAACTTTGTGATACGCAGCCTTTCCTATCAATTTTTACGACGTCTGTTTTCTGTTAACCTATTTGTTGTTTATTAACTTTTCAAAATTACAAAATGTTACATGCAATGTATCAAAATAAATTTGAGCAATTATTTATAATAAATATATGTTTATTTATTTTTATGTATATAAAGTATTGTATTTATCATAAATATATTTGTTTTTATTTACACTCACATGCACGCACGCTCATACACACACAAACATGAACGCTCATACACATGCATACGTGTATAAAGAAAACATTGTAACCACTAGAAAAGTTGAACTCGAAATTTTGACGAATCTATGCGTTTCAAAACATCCTAAAGCGCAAAAAGCATTTTTGAGATTATATCTTTTTATTTATATTTGAAATTATATCTTCTTTTTAAAACTTGATTTAATTATAAACTGAAGAACAAAAAATAATTTTTATAATTTTGTTAATATATAATGCTGCATTTATAAAATCATAATTTATATTTATTTTTGCATGATTGAATTATATATGGAAGAGCAAAAAGGCTTTGAATATAAGATTACTCATTAATTATAAACATTTATTATTAAAAAAACATTTTCTCTTCTTTTCGCCCATTTTCAATTTTATATGGTGCTAAATATGATCAAATGTTTTCTTAAATCTGACCTTATTTAAAAACATTTAACTTTCAGTGTGCTTGTTCAAATCATTGTATGCATATAATAAGGATATATGTAGGCCCAAATATCTATCTAAATAAAATTGAATGTTTGTCTGTATGTCTCTTATGCCTTCCTAAACCGTTCATCCTATTGCGATGAAACTTGGTCAGCTTATTGTTTACACATATGGGATGGTTATAGAGATAGTACAATTATCTAAAATTAAATTAAAAAAATTGAATCTGATTAGCATCTATTTACCAATGATTAATATCCAAATAACTTGCGAGGAGACCATAGATTCTGAAGGAAGGCTAAATCCAAGTTAAAGGTTAATATTTTGTAACTATAGTACGCAAATGTAATGCAAGTCATTTTCAGAGGTAACAACTTTATTACAGTTATGCAAGAAAGTTTTGGGGAGCCAACTCTGGATTTTAAATTTTAATGAAATCTTAGCGTTTTTCGCAGTAACAACCAAAAATATTGGAGTACAAATAATGTTGTGCCATCTTAATTTTCAAAAATTATCTTTTCAAATATGTTATCGATTTTATGATACAAATATATTTATTATGTTTAATCAATTTGAAAACAGAATATTTTAATCACATTTTCTAAAATTAAATTTGAGAATTCTGAATGAATATTAAACGAATCATGAGGTACAATAAATAGTTTCTTCATTACCATTCTGAAAAAACACCGAACTTTATAATTCTAAGAGAATGCAAATTTGTGTTACCAATGTCACTAAAAGCAGCGAAATATAATTCTTTCAGAATGTAATATCATAGTCTAGAAATTTTGAAAAATATTCTGGATAAGTGAAAAAGAAGATATGTACTTACAAAAGATATTAAACTTTCCACTTTTCTCACAAAATAATTTAGTATCATATTTGTACTGTTTTAGTATTTTTCATTAAATATGATTGAAAAATAAAATTTTAAAATTGTCTTGGAATTAAATCCTAATTCAAAGAAAGTTGCACATAATAGTTGATGCTGAGGATGTTGTATATTTTTTCAACTTGAGAAATTTTGTTTTGTTGAATTCGGTTATTCTATCAACAAAAAATGTCTTAAAAGTTAAGTGACTTAAAGTTCACCCTTAACTGTAGTGAAGATAAGAAATATTTTAATTATAAAGTTGTTATATTAAAAAATCTTAATTGATTTGAAATTATAATTCATAATTATTAAAACGCTTTTCAAGTTAACATTTATTCAACCTCATATTCATAAAATCAATTCTTTAATTGATCTATTTTGGATAAATATTAGCATCTAAAATTAATTAAGACTTTTCCTTGAATCAAACTTACCATTATGGGTTTTATTCTAAGTACATACTCCAAAGATTAGCTACTGCTATAGAAGAATTCAATATCCTTATATTTATTCCCTGATTACTTCTGAAAATGTTCCAGACGGAAAATAATTTGAATTAAAAAAAAGTTTCTTGGTTTAATTCAATAATTCCTTGTTGATCTAATTTAAGAATATTAAATCAGTGTAAATGATTAAGGGTTGCGCTCCATAATGATATTTAAATCTTAGACTTAATCTTGATTTTATAATGTACTAAGAATTTAAAATGTATCATGATGAACTATTTCCTGATAATTGCCTAAAAAGTCCCAGACAAAAAAAAAATGAAGTTTTCTTGATGTAATTAAAATTCTTGATTTAATTTGAGAATATTCAATAAATTCAAATGAAAAAGGATTGTTCATCATAATTTTATATAATTCTTAGACAGAATCTGGATTTTAGAATGTGTTATACGTTTCTAATGACTTTTTTAACATATTCTGAAAAGAACTGCGTATTCAAATTATCGAATAAAAGAATTTCCGAATAGGTTATTTAAATTCTATTGCGCTTACTGATATTAAATGAAAACAAAATAAATTTGCTTTTAAAAGGCACGTTTGTTTAATTTGATAAATATATTTCGCAATACAATTTCCCAACATTCAAATCGATAAACAAAATAGGCAAAACAGAAAAAGTCAATGATTTTTTGAACAATATATTTTGAGATGTTTCAGACTTTTTATTGATTTTCATCTCGTTTCCTTTCCTTTGACCTGTTTAGTATTTGTTAAAGCAAACTTAAAAATTTTAAATGTTTAGCAAAAGTTATCTAAATACCCATTCGGTACATTTTAATTCAGAAGATAGCTTTTTCTTTTATAGTATAAATTGATGTTTATAGGTAACTAAAAAACCCTTTCTTAAGATAAATGCTAGGTATTTTGAAGAATACGGAAATATTCAAATCTACGAAGTTATTTATTCCAGGGAATTAAGTAAAAGAAAAGTACATATGAAATAAATTGCTTAGCACAAACATATTATAAGATAGTTTTGTTAATGCACCCTGGCAACATTTATTGAATGTGCACTTATAATGGTGCATAATAATCAATATATAATGATATATTAAAGGAAAACTTATTATTGCGCAAGCAATCAAGCATAAATCCGAAAAAGATCTGAAGTGAATTGAATACTGAATGATATATGTAGTTTGGCAACATTGGTCGTGATTACTTATTGATTTGTAACGTTTGCTGTGTTGTAGTATCTTTTACGTTCATGTTTTGTGCTTGTGTCAAATAAAGCAAGTGTTTTAAGTGATGTATCTGCTTGAACTGATTCATGGCTTGTAGTGCTAAGAATCTTTACAAAACATTCGTATGATCGCAGAAACATCCTACTCCTCTAAGGCAAAATGTTGGTATATTTGGTATCAAAACCGTCAGGGAAATGTCCCTTCTGCCGATTTGCATTTTCGCATTTATAAAAATATAATAATTCAAAAATGCTATAAAGTAAATAAAATCTGGAATCTTTTGATCTTAACTATAGTTTTATATTGAATTTTGGTTTCAATTGATTGGGTAAAAATACTAAACTGTGTATTTAAATTTCAGTTTATTGCTTATTTATCGCATGCTGGGGATTAAACGCCAAAGATCATGTGCTAGTTGCAGTAAAAATTCTACATTTACACAAAGTGTCTGTAATTTTTTTGCCAATGTCTTGTTAGGCAATTGTGGAATCACTTACATTTTGTACCAAGAGAGGGAAATAACAATTTTATTAGAAAGTAACTGAAGAAAGATTTAGGGAGAACACTCCCTCTGTTTTTTGTACTTCCGTTGTGCTGAGAAGTCGGCTAGTCTTTCACTAACGAAGCTTTTGTCGCACCCACAAATATTTCTATTAGTAGTTTAATTAGTTTTTATTAATTGCAATTAAAATTACATTTTCAAAAGTTATTAAAACTACAAATCACGATATAAAATCAAAAATGAAGAGGTTCAAAAAACTATCTAGTCATTTGTCAGATATGGAACATGCAACAAATATGAACGTTCAATTTCAGTGGCAAGCTTATATGCTTTTAGAATGATCAGAGAATATGGGCATAATATGCTGAACATTGCAATGAGTCAGTCAAAGATTAAAGGGATTAAAGATTTTAATTTTATTAGTAGTCATTTGAAAGTCAAATTATTTTTTAGATGTTTTCTGCTTGTAAATAACTGATTTTAATAATAAAAAATTAGGTTATACAATACTTAGACTAACACTAATGTGTCGGAATGTGCTGGTGATCAGAGACCAGATCTTTCGAATTACAGCTATTAAATTCCTACTATGGAATAAATTAGCACTTATCTTTGATAGGTAGCTGGTATACAGACCATTCGTATAAGAAAATATATAAAATGTAGTCCTGATCATAAATTAAAATATATGAAATTTTTTTTATCCTTTTACTAACTGATAAATAACAAATATTTTATAACTTACTAACACCCGGCACGTTGCTGCCGCAGAAGAAATAATTTTGAAAATATCGCATGAAATGAAAAATAACTGCCTTGTTTGATTAAGAGTGATGGAAAGAATAATATTTTTTTTCGTATCGGAATTCAATACATTCATTGAAATTTATATATAAAGGAGAAGCGTAAATAATATTAATTCTATTTTTTTAACTTCATTATTAAAAACTTAAGAGTTGTCAATATATATATATATATATACACTGAAGTGACAAAAGTCATGGGATGACTGTTAATATCGTGTCGGTCCTCCTTTTGCCCGCGAAGTGCAACAACTCGACGTGTCATGGAGTCCACAAGTCGTTGGAAGTCCTCTGCAGGAATATTGAGCCATGCTGTCCGTATAGACGTCCATAATTATGAAAATGTGGATGGTGCAGGAGTTTGGGCACGAACGGACCTTTTGATGATGTCCCATAAATTCTCGATGGGATTCATATCGGGCGATCTAGGTGGCCAGGTCATGCGCTGCAATTGTCCGGAATGTTCTTCAAACCAATCGCGAACAATTCTGGTCCGGTGACATGGCGCATTGTCATTCATAAAACTCCCATCGTTGTGTGGGTACGTGAAGTCCATGAATGGCTGCAAGTGATCTGCAAGCAGTTGAACATAACCATTTCCAGTCAATGATCGGTTCAGTTGCAACGGAGGACCGTGTCCATGCCATGTAAAAACAGCCCACACCATTATGAAGATACCACCAGCTTGAACAGTGCCTTGCTGACAGTTTGGATCCATGGCTTCGTGGTGTCTGCGCCACACTCGAACTCTACCATCAGCTCGTAAAAACTGAAATCATGACTCATCTGACCACGCCACGGTTTTCCACTGGTCTAGGGACCAGTCGATATGCTCACGAGCCCAGGAGAGTCGCTGCAGGCGATGTCGTGCTGTCAGTAAAGGCACTCGAGTCGGTCTTCTGCTGTCATAGCCAAAGGAAGACAAATTTCGCCGCACAGTCCTATCGGACACGTCCCTCGTACGTTCCACATTGATTCCTGCAGTTATTTGACGAAGTGTTGCGTGTCTATTAACATTGACCATTCTACACAGAAGTCGGCGGTCTCGGTCGTTAAGTGCAGGTGGTCGCCCACTGCGCTGTCCATGATGGGATGTGATGCCTGAAATTTCATACTCTCGGCACACTCTTGATACTGAGGATCTTGGAATATTGAATTCACTAACGATATCCACAATGGAATGACCCATGCGTCTAGCTAAAACTAACATTCCACGTTCAAAGTCTGTTAATTCTCGTCGTGCCGCCAGAAATCACGAAAAACCTGTTCACATGAATAACTTGAACACAAATGAAAGCTCTGGAAGACGAACTGCGCATTTATACTTTTTCGCTGCGATACTACTGCCATCTGTATATTTGAATATTGCTATCCCACGACTTTTGTCATTTCAGTGTATATATATACACTGATGAAAAAAAATTCCAACACTAGGAAGGAGCTGTGCTAGATAAACGAAAATTGGTAGGCGTGTTTATACATCTGAAAGATGACGTCGATTCAAATTTTGAGCTACCCGAATAAGTGTGGCGCTAGTAGTGACACTATGAACATGCAAATGCAGTTTGCTTTAAATAAGCGCTGTACGGTTCGTGATCGTTATTTACATTTGAGATTTGACGAAGTGGGTTAATGTTAGTCAAGGATGCCTCTGAGAAGACGAAGAAGCCATTATCAACATCTCACTGAGTTTGAATGAGGTAGTGTTGTAGGGCTACGAGAAGGTGGGTTTTCTTTCCGCGATATTGCTGAAAGACTTGGCAGGAATGTATCCACTGTGCATGAGTATTGGCATCAATGGTCAAGGGAAGGTACGGCCTCAAGAAGTGAGGTTCCAGGCTGCCACGTGGTACTACTGAGAGGGAAGACCGTCGTATTCGGCGTATGGCTGTGGCTAATCTTACTGCGTCTGCAGCTGAAATTCGAGCTGCAGTTGGCACCACAGTGACACAACGAACTGTTACAAATCTGTTACTTCAAGGACAGCTCCGAGCCAGACGCCCTGTACAGTGCATTCCACTGACTCCAAACCACTGCCGTTAACGACGTGAGTGGTGTCAAGCTAGAGCTCATTGGAGGACGGAGTGGAGATCTGTTGTGTTTTCTGATGAAAGCCGGTTCTGCCTTGGTCGCAGTGATAGCCGTTTGTTGGTTAGAAGGAGGCCAGTTGAACGCCTGCTAGTGACTTTCTGCAGCCTCGACACACAGGGCCTACTCCTGGAGTTATGGTTTGGGGAGGAATTTCGTATGACAGCAGGAGCACTCTCGTGGTTGTCCCAAGCACCCTGACTACAAATTTGTACCTCAGTCTAGTGATACAACCTGTTGTGCTGCCATTCATGAACAGCATTCAAGGGGGTGTTTTCCAACGGGATAACGCTCGCCCTCATACCGCTGTTGTAACCCAACATGCTCTACAAAGTGTCGACATGTTGCATTGGGCTGCTAGATCACCAGATCTTTCTCCAATCGAGCACGTATGGGACATCATTGGACGACAACTCCAGCGTCATCCACAACCAGCATTAACCGTCCCTGCATTGACCGCCCAATTGCAACAGGCATGGAACTCCATTCCACAAACTGATATCCGACACCTGTACGACACAATGCATGCACGTTTGCATGCTTGCATTCAAAATTCTGGCGGTTACATCGGTTACTATTATACCAACATTTCACATTTGAAATGGCTCTTCTCGCCAATGGCTCTACCTGTGATCTTGAAACTTTAATCAATTAAATATGTTACCTAGACAAATGTATTCCTAAAATTTCATTTCTGTACAATAATTTTTTCTTGGTGTTGGGATTTTTTTTCCCATCAGTGTATATATATATATATATATATTCCCATCAGTATATATATATATATATACTGATGAATATATATGAATATATATATATATATATATGCAAGAATTTATATCATTTATTTCATAAGAATTATGAAGATACTTTAAAAATATCTACTGTTGCAAAAAATAAATTTTTATTGCCTAACATAGGTTATTAAAATTGCTAATAATTCTAAGGTTATTTATTTTTGGTTGTTTGATTAAATAATAATCTAAAGGACAAAAATAAGTCTATTAAATTTTTAGTCTGTAACGTTATTTACTTTTGCAAGCCTTATTTCATTATATCTTGAGGGACAAAAAAATTTGAAAATAGATTGGATTTTCTTTTAATATTATAATAAGCAGTTGTTAAATAAAACAAGACACTTTCACTGATTTTTCGTTCATTACTTTGAAAACTAATTGCCTGCAATTATTTTACTCTCATTAAATAATGTTTCGTACAATTAGAAATTTTTATCAAACAAGCCAATTTCTTTTCTCATAAATCGCATTATTTTGAAAATGGCCGCAGAAAACTCGAAGAAGTGTTTATTTTTTAAGAATGAAAAGCTTCAAGCTAATGAAGTTAACGAAGTGCCTCAGAATTTAAAATAAACAACGAATATTTCGTAGAAAGCTTATAAATCTGTGCAGTGATGAGCAAACATATTTTATTTCCCACAAAAATTAAAATCAATTAAAAGGTCTTTCAATCTAATGTCATTATAAAGTTAAATTTCTGAAAATATATTAAAAAACGGCGATAAATAATTTAATTAAATCATTTTAAATAAATGATAAACTAGGAAATTAAAAGCCTAAATACGAGATTTTAAGAATTTTAACTTTTCTAGGAATAAAGTAATGTTATTATAGTTAATTATATGCAAAAGATGTTCACATGAATAGGTATGAAACAACATTGCTGGTTCTTGGCTGGTACGAAACAACACATACCTATTCATGTGAACATCTTTTGTTCTGGCTGGTTTTTGGCTTATTAAAAATAAACGCCACAGGTCTAAGCATAACGATCGCATTGAATAACGAGCTGAAGTATTCCTTGTTTCCAGAATTCCTAGGGACCTAGTTTTTCACAGCGCCCTTGATTTCTCCGTCCGAGTTGAAAGCCTTCCCTTTTAGAAATAGCAGGACGACATGTTCGGGCAGCAGGACGGATGGTCGAGCTGCTCTCGCTTGAACTTGGTCGAACTGCTCTCACTAACTCCAATCTTATTCAAGATGTCTCCTTACGTTTATCCACAGTGGCATAAACAAACAGTTCAACGCGGGAGATGTGTGAATGCACGTTATCAGGGAGCAGAAACACACCCTCCGTGTGTAATTCCGACTTTTTGTTCTTGATGAACCTGCATAGTCGTCGGAGTGTCAGTAGTATCGTGTAGTGTATATACATACATATCGTAGTCACAGTATACATCGGAGTTAATTGTTCTTCTGTGTTAGAGGGGATCAACAAGCAATGGACTTTGGATGACGCTCTTTCTAAGAGCCTATCTAAGCCGGGGACTCCAATTTTATTCAAGATGTCTCCCTATGTTCATCCTTAGCTGCAGAAACAAATATGTTCAGGCTACGTTGTTAAGACGTTTCGTACCTTTTCATATGAATACCCCTTGTAATATTTAAACTAAGAAGAACCTTTATTTCTTAGAATTAAATGATTTTCTTTGAACTTAGGAGTACTTTTTAAAATTCAATTCATTAGATATTTTAGAAAAAGTATTCTTAGTATAATTTGCATAAGCAATCTATTGTTGACTAAAATATCAAGATCATGAAAATTAGTAGTACACCCTTATGGAAGTACAAATTTTGGTTATCAGTAATTTAGATGTATTTTTATAAATCGGTATTTGAATTATGATGCTACTCAACACAATATGTGCTAAAATTAGCAATCTTAATTAAGAATGTTCAAAATTTAACTATTAATTATTTCACTCTAATGCACACTTTCATTAATAGATAACAACAATAGAAAAAATTCATTATAATATTGAAAAGAAAGAGAGAAAAGACATGGGTCTTTTAAATAGCACAATTAATTAAATTATGAATTAAAAAAATCATGAATTTTACAAAACAGTCACTGTTACAGACAGAAAAATTAATCAAAATAAATAAACAAACATAAAATTGTAGATCAGTACAGGAAATCAGTACTTATGTTAGTATGCTTAGTTGGTTATTATTAATAACAGCAAAAAGAATGGGACAAATAAACTAATGATCACTCTTACCAGTTGCGTTAAATAATACTTATGACACATAAACCATAGCATCTATATGTATTGCAAATAATTATGACCATTCAAGAGATAAGAATGGGAAAAAGTAAAATTTAGTCAATATCTTCTACAAAAACCATATATGCAAATTAATCATGTTATTCTACAAAAAAAAGAGCTAAATGTTGAGTGTTATTTATAGATAGTTATATACTCAAAGCGCGTAAATAATACAATTTTGCATAGGCTTTTGATCCCAAGAAATTTAATTTATATAATTTTGCCTATAAGCAATGCCTTTGAAATTGCTGCCGTTTATTCGCTAATGTAATTTGCCTTGAATATAATTTAATTTCCGCTTCTTATCTGTACATACAAAACGAATGAAAAGAATATTTTTTTGTTATTCATGTGAGGCGTAAAAAGATTTCATTTGAAAATTACTGAAGGACCAATTTTTTTAAATCTATTCTTTATTCTTTAATAATCACGAGGACTGATCTCGAGCTTTTAAAAGCCTTGAAAATTAAAAAAAAAAAAGAAAATCGGTTAAATGATTGAAGGTCATATTATTGTGTGCTATCAAGGTCAGGTCAATGCTTGTATTTCCAGCACCGAAGACTTGAATTTAAAAGTTAATTATTTCTTTTCTCCAATAGAAAGGATAATTCATCATATCTGAGCATGGCTTAGTTTTGGTTTTTAAAGCATAGAATTGCACTGATAGAAAATTGGTGATTTATCGCTTTTAATGCATAACATTTAGAATTATTTGAAAATGATAACACATTGGCCGACAAAAAACAGCTTGGAGTGTATTCGATTCTTTTGTCTGGCCAATAAAGGGCAGGGGCGTATCCGAAGGCAAGACGTTATCATCCGAAGAAACGCAGAGAAGAAAATGGAAACTTCAAAACAATTCTGGCCTGCAGGAAAAAAAAATTAGAATTCTACTGATTGTGAGATGGATTAAAAACACAGCTTTTTTAAATAATGTAATTGTGAAATAAAAGTTATGCGAGAACATGATGTTTTTCTGTTGGATTGATACCATGAGATTTAAAAAAGTAATGTTTTCACATCATAACTTGAAATTTTTAGATAGCAAAATCTGATTAATCTTTATCAATTTCTCCTTTGTCTCTGGCAGAGGTGGTATGGTGTTAAGGTCTGGGCTTCAGAACTGGAGGGTTTCAGGTTGGAGACCCGATTCCATTGATGAACAGTCGTGTAAGGGGATCTGTAGCGTGTTAAATCCGTCTGGCCAACCGTCCTCCTCCTGGTATGGTGTGGTGTGGAGAGGGACCTCTAGTCATCTGACTGCGGTTCAGAATTTCGAAGTTCATTGCAAAATAGCCCTAGTGTTGCTATACAACGGGACGTTAACTGAAATAAACCTAAGATTTTACACATTTTTCTTTGAGTTGTTTCGTCAATGTATAGTGTAATATATTTCGTTAATAAGAGTAGCCTCTCTAATGTTGGAAATAATTGTATTCTTGCTACTCTAAATTCTTCTACCAACTATTCCTTGAGTTTGCTCTGCCTGATTCTGCTTAATATTTTTGAGCTACTCATGTCTTTGGATTATATGTACTTATCTTGACAACGAATCGCCAATTCAATGAAAGTATTATACAATATCTTGAGGTAATAGGAATTGTTCCCCTAATATTGAAAATAAATATAATCATACTGTCTTTTAGCTATTACTTGAGTTTGTTCTGTCTGATTCTGATTAATTTCTATCCGATGTTGCTAAGATTGTATCTGAAGAACATTTACATATCTTGCCCCTGGGGAATTGTATCAATGTAGATATGGTACAGTATGCACCAATATCAATTGTGTCAGTGGGAATAAAAATGTACATACAATTCTTTAAACATTGTTTGAGTTTGTTTGGTCAAATTCTTATTAATCTTTATGAAATGGCTCAAAGAAGTGTAAAATGGGGTAAACCAAACTATGTTAGTTGAGATCCTTGAATTTATATTAAAATGTCAGGTACATAAGTAGATGTGTAGCGATTGGGATATAACGGTATTATGAATCTGTAATATTTCTTCATTGTACAATTAATAATGCAGCAAGGAAGAAAATTTTGCAGATAAACTTAAGCTGAAGATGTGCCGGTCCATTGACGCCCCATCTTGGTTCCACACTTGGCGATACTTTGGCAATAAAAATGTAGGCTCTTAAATTTTTGGAAATTGGATTGAGCATTATCATGGGAGCTATAAAAGCATAGGTAAACTCACGAAAAAGATGAGACAATTCTCTGAGAGAGTCTATTATAATGTCACGATAACTTGATAAATATTTACTACATGTGTTTCATTCAAGCAAGTTGTACCACTTAGGGAGTGTTTTACTTCTTGCTAATTCATGCTAAAATAAATAATCGTTATCCATTATGAAACTTGTTGTGCTTTTACACCAGGCACGACTCCCTGAGGGTACCTCTTAATTGAGGATGAGATGTTTTCGGCATGGTGTACATTTGAGAATATTATAATGTGGTGGCTGATTGCAACCAACATTATTCGAAAACTGATAGAATATTTTCTTTTTTACTTTTCTCAACGAATAACAGAAATGTGGATAAATTTCCCCAGATAATTTTCCAAGAATGTATTCTTGCTAACATGATATAAATATAAGTTAGATACTTCGGTTATCTTTATCATTTTGGCGGTGAATATTTATTATGTTCAAATAATATATAGCTGCTATAAAACTACCATAAGATATTGCTTCTCTTAATAATACATTTTCAAAGAATCACTTAGATATATTAAACCCACTGAGTTTAGTTTAGTTATATTAACGTTCCGTTTAAAGCAACACGAGGGCTATTTTGGGACGGACCTCGTAATTTTGAACCACGGTCAGATGACGAGGACGACACCTGAACTGGCACCCCCCTCTCCACACCACACCAGCGGGAGGACATTTGGCCTGACAGATTTAACGTGCAACAGACCCCCTCACACGACGGTTCTTTGGTGGAATCGAGTCTCGAACCTGAAACCCTCCGGTTCCGAAGCCGAGACTTTACCACCGAGCCACCGCGGCCTTTAAACTCACTGAGATTCGACCATTAACAGAAGATAATTTACAGTTCTCTAAAGAAAAATGGTGGTATTTGGAATAAAAAAAATGGAGAAATCGAATGAGGGCTAAAACACAAATCCATACCAGACTGAACTTTGTAATTTAAAAGATGATTCAGAATTAAATAAAAGAAGTATGATTGCTAAACTTTTATTGGAAAAATAAATTATTTCAATCATTAACCTGCACAATTAAGAATATTAAAAACAGTGATCTTCCAAAAGAATTTTTAAAAAAATTGCTTTATGACTGGACTTTTAAATGAATCTCTTATACTCACATTTCAGCCAATCTACCCAGTTAGAAACGATATTTTATTTTGTGCAAAAAGTGGCCGTAAACATATAAAGTTTTCAACAATTATTACGCTATTCAGCAATTATTTTAAATTTTAGCATTAACTTAAAGCGTATGACACATATTAAGGTGCGATTATATGAATCCACATAAACATTAAATGGATAATTAACCCCTAATTAGGTGGATTATTTCCAAACACATTTGCAGTGAAGTAATGGGACCTCGAGATGCTTTCATTGCTTTAAGTGCGTCTTTAGAGCGCTTAAGATTCTAATTAAGAACCTAATGGAGAATTAAATTCCTGCATTAATAAAAGTTTGTTTGAATTTTTTGCACAAATTAATGTTGAAAGGTGTACATTTTATAAAAACATTAATTATTTTAATTTTAATATTTAACTATTTTTACAGTCTTGCATTTTACAGGGATATTTTTTGTTTTCAGCCCATTTAAGTCTCGTGAAAGAAATTCATAGAGAAAGCTGTTGATTCAATGAATCTATTAAATTTTGATTTTGAATATAATATATAAATGTCTATGACATCGAACTAAAAAGATCTGAATAATATTGATCGTATTAAATTGATTTTTATAAACATATTATTGTGATATTTATAAAAATTTATAATTGTGTATTAAAAAAATGTCATTTTTTTCATTCATATAGAAAATTGTGATTTAAAATAGCAAACAATTTTGGGTAAAAATTTCAATGTCATTGTATTTTTGAATTTTTTCATTTTTTCGAAATAACTTTATTCAGAGAACATGATTTCTATAAATATAGTATTGATATATTCTCTAATATTGTACTTTGAGCTTCTATCAGATTGAAAATTTTTAAGTGAAAATCTAAATATTCTTAAATGTATATCCATAAAAAATATTTGTTAAAATTATTTTCACTATAAATTTTTATTTAACCATAAATTGTTAAAATCGATTATATGATTCCAAATTTATGTATTTTAAAAGGAATAAAATTATAAATAAATTTATATTTCTGAATAAATATCATGCATGCTTTGGAAATTCATGTAATGCAGCTTTTTTATTTAGTGTAGCTGAAATTAAGCATCAAAGGGCCATTTTGGTAATTTAAGCTTTTATTACTTCAATATGTTTGTTCTTTTATTTTATAAATATTAAAAAAATTACCAGCAATAATTTTCATACATTTCGTTTTAATTTCGTCTTAATGATAATCGCCGTAATATAATTCAACATTTTATAACTCTTTTAAATTATTTTTTACTAACTAGTTAATAAATTAATTAACACTTATTAAGAAAACTGTACTATCACCTAATTAAAAAAAGCCTATCTCTTCAAGCAATATAAAACTTAAATTTTTTTCCGATCAGAAAATGAAAAGATTTTGAATGCTGGTTGAAATATGCTAATTTTTTCAAATTAGAGACTAAGCAATTTTTTTGTTTCTACTTAATTATATTAATTATATGTATGATTGTATCTGAATATATAATTATATCAGCTCATAATTGATTATGTGAATAATGTTTATTATTTACTGAATGATTTCAACGAAATTTCTGAACAGGAAGATATATGTTTTGCCTATTTATAAATAAAAAGCAAAAATATTGTCGATAAAATTCTATATAACTAGTTTGTGTATCTAAAAAGTTAGTAGAAAAATTTAACACTGACTCAAACTACGAAACAACTATGATATTGAATATAAAAGGGAAATGGCTTGTGTTTTTATGCAGATATAAAATATATGGATCAGATCATATTTTATAAAGCTCTGCATATATGTATATGAGATGACGAAACACAGTGCAGACATGAAGCAAACCTTTTCTCCATTATCAAGCTTATTAGCTCAGTAATTGGATAAAAGAAACAAGTTATAAATGAAGCTATTGGAAATAATTTTGATTTATCATTTTAAACTTAAGAAAACTTGCGAGCGAAATTAAAATTAAGTGAAAGAAAAAACTGATGAAATTAAGAAAGTAACTTTAAATATGACAGCAGTTAGAAGGATTAGTGTTCATCTTCTTTACTTCAATATATGTTTATTTTATTACTCCAATATATGTTTATTTTATTAAATTTCTTAAGGTATATCAATTTTTTACCAAAATAAAATAAAATATCTTCTCTCTTTTTTTATGCTTCATTTAAATGTTTTTTCGTAGTGTTTGGCAATAATGTCAGTTATACCTATTAACAAACATACTGTTACTCAGCATGTATATTCAATAAGAACAGTAACTCGCCAAGTAAAAAATTAAGAAAGTTAAATACAAGAAAACGATATGACAATGACAACATCAGCAGAAGTTAAACTTGCATAAACTGTTATGAGTTACCAATTCTTGCATCTGGTAAAGCTCCGTCTCTTAATTTGGATTTAGGTACAAGTTCTTTAATTATATTAATTAAACTTCCTCCCAATTTTGGTTGAAGAGAAATAAAGAGAAACATAAATTTGACATACATAAGTGCTTCGAACTTCATTATTTTTCAGAATTTTTCTGATAATTTTTCTCGTAATTTATTCTACAATATTGCAGTTTCCATCTTGTCCAAAGGGGATACTGATCATAATAGAACCTGATTGTGTGATGTTTTTGATTTGAAAGCTGCTTTCGAGCTATGTTTTTGAATTAAAGTCAAATGCTTCATTCATTTTATTGTTGTTCACTTTCTTTTTCACTTTTTATGTTTTTATTCGAAAATTCATCTTTTATTCTTATTCATCTTGATTAGAAAATAACGACGAAGGTGTTGGTGTTTCAGTGAAGATAGGGTTCTGATCTACACCTAACATAATATAGCGGATATAATCTGAATATTTTCTCATAATAAAACATTTGTTTCTTAAGTAAGATCTTCATAGGTATATCTTCTGTCTACACCTCTGAAATTAAATATTTAACAAAAGGAAATCTCAGATTGGCTAATAGTTCTGAGAACAATCACTAATGTGTTCACGATACACCCTGTCAAATGCTTATTTACCATATTTTGTCTGAATGCCAATGTTCCAGTGTTCAGAGATTTTTTTGTCAGTTTTACTTGGTAAAATTCTGAGTGTTAATTTTTTTGGTTCCATAATGCTTTATATTCCCACATTTGCAATATATTTATTTCAAAAAATCATTTATAATCATTCTTAATATAGTTTATCATACTCTCTGTTTGTATGATTTTATTTCTTTACTTACAACATCTTGGCTTTTCTGTCATAAAAAACCAAACCAAACAAGGAAACCATAAATTAACTGGGAGATTTTGAAGTTAAACAAATGGAAGAGTTAAACAATAAATGATTCACATACCACCTAAACTTATATATTACATACTGCTAATGTATAAGGGAATTAAAATAAATTTTAATGCTTATTTTCTTATAGAACTATTGATTCCTTCATTTCATATAAGTTTATTTAGGATACCAAAATATAATCCTCTAAAAACAGTCTCAACGGGAAAATGCAAGTGTAGTATTGCACTGAAGACATATGAATAAAAAAAAACTTAGTAAATTATCAATCAATATTTCTTCGAAAAATATTCTTCCTAAAGCTTAGTAGGAGAATTTTTTCCTTCTCAGTGTTATCACTGACAAGAGAATTTGAAAACACTTACTGATATCGGAGTTTTATGACTTCAATACCATGCAGCTAAAGCGATATTTTATTCCGTCATAAAAATCTAGAACTTGTTTATATGAGAGTAAGGAAATGGATATTCTTCCATCTTCACTATGTTTTCTCTCCCTTTTCAGTGCCTGGATATGTATCGCCACACTCCACATCCTCTGGAATTTCATTTACAGATGGAAAGTGAGGAGGAATTGTTCCCAATTTTCTTAGATTTTTTAAAGTTTTGAATTGCGCAGAGATGCAGGAGTAGGGGAATCAGTGCGATTGTTTCATCTAATAAATGCCTTTGAAATGACAGTTATAAGGAAAAATGAATGCAAAGAAATGCATAAAAAGAAAACTTCCTTCCATTTTATAAATAAAAAGTAAATTGCATATATGTTTTCCATTTGAAATAGACAAAATTGAAAATATTTGTTATTGCCTTTGTGAGTTTAAACACTTAACTTGTCCTGTTTTTATAACTTTTTTATAGACAAAATTTTGAAATCCATTTTTTCTCCCCTTCTGTTTATTGTGAAATAACAGTTTTCAAATTTTATGTCCTTTTAGGTACTTGACAAGATGTTATTTTTATTTTATCAGAACTTAATTCTTCGACTGTCAGTGAATTTAATTGAAGTTTTGCTCTCTCTCTCTCTCTTTTTTT
>JAPMOQ010029355.1:78479-92484 GCA_026543055.1 Argiope trifasciata | reverse complement strand
TGTGTGTGTGTGTGTGTGTGTGTGTGTGTAAAATTCCAAAATTCATCAAAAATGAAATTATTTCGGAAATGGAAAATAAAATATATTTGAAACTTTTAACCTTGCCTGAAAGTGATACTGAAAAAGTCTTCCAACAGAATTACGAAGTGTTTCTAAAAGATTAAATTTTCAGGCTAAAAGACGAACTTGATTATCCATTTCATCCTTTGAATAAATCATCATCATTTGTTCACCATTAACTTTTCATTGTCATCCAATAAATTATAAAATATCATCCGGAATTATTATTGCTTGGCCATCACGACATCCAACAATTTTCAGAAGTGGGATTGATGAAGCGATAATGAAGCGATGATGAACTGAAAGTGGGTGACGCAAGAATGATACGAAATTAAATTTCAGAAGTCGGATTGTGAAACGAAATTGGATTTACGAAGCAAAATTCCTGTGGATACGCCAGTTTCCATCAACTAATTTTTAGAAAAAGTATGCAACATCTATTTTGTTATATGGTGACTGACTACCTTAAATGATATTCAAGATATAAACATTGCAATGAGGAATTGTAAAATAGAAAAAATAGAGATATTTCACAGATTTCTTTTCAACAAGGTTGGAGATCGTTCAAATCGAAAGAGGCTACAAGAATTTATTGATTTTGGTTTGCAACCAATAGTAATGAATTTGAAAAGAAGCTACAAAGCGTAAATGACTCATTTTTGCTGAAAGAGTTCATTACGATACGTAATATATTAAATATTCCATTTGAAGGATTGAAGCCGGAAGTTTCCAAAAGAATTCCTTGCTTTCTTTGGGACATTGAATTGTTAGCTGAGAACTCTCGCAAAGACTTGCAGTCTGATGATTCAGAGATCGATGAGCATGGCGAAGAAAATAATAGCAAAAGTGATTCTCCCGTGCAATACGAAAGTATAAATAAATAAGATTCCTCCATGCAGCGTGATGTAAATAAGATTTATGATATGCCTTTTGATAATGTTTATAGAAGCTCTGTCACTCAAAACATTCGTATAAATTATTCTGATATCGAAAGTACCATTTCTAAATTTAATGCAGAACCTCATGAAAATATAGTTAATTTGATAGATCGTTTTGAAAACATTTTCCAATTGTTTAGTCTGTCAGACCTACAATAATTTATTTTCACCAAAAGGTTTCTTGGTGGGACAGCCGTGCTTTTTGTAAAAACGGAACCAGAAATTAATTCATGGCAAAAATTGAAACAAGCACAGATTGATTAATTTTCTTTTGAGATAAATTCAGCTAACTTGTTTGAACTCTTGACTAAAAGAAAAATGAGGGATTCTGAGTCTGCTTCAGAATACTTTTTTAAAATGAAAGAGTTATGTAGCTCTGTGAAAACTGAATATGCCGCTTTAATGCATTATGTAATTAAATGTATAAATGATAGGCAAGAGAACAAAACAATTTTGTATAAATGTAAGAATTTATCTCAATTTAAAGAAAAACTTAAAAATTTCGAGGTAATAAAGAGTGATTACGCAAAAAGTTAAGGTACGTTCGACAAAACCAAAACAATATATGATTTTATTACTTTTTAAAAATTAATACTTTTAATAAATTAAAACCAAAACAAGAGCAAAATGATCGATTTAACTCTAAAAATGGAAGTGTAAATAAAATAAAATCTAGTAGTGGAGCTGAAAGAATGAAATATAATTGTGAAAATCGCAAGAATAAAATTTGTTTTAATTGTGGAGATCCAAATTACATCTCATAATTTTTTGTACATAAAGACAAGGGATTTAAATGCTTTGAATGTGGACACTTTGGCCATAAAGCTTCAGAATGTGTTAAAGTAAATTCTAAACCTGAAGTAGCTATCTTGAAAGTTAATTTCAAGCCAAAGCTTGTCAATAAAATAATGATTGAAACTATAAGCGTTAATTCACTTATCGATATTGGAAGCTAAGTGACATTGCTTCGTAAATCAGTGTTTGATAAAATAAATGTGTGGGAATTATATCCATTAAATCTTTCTTTAAGTGGAATGGGTGAATGCAAAGTAAGCGCAATAGGTTATTTTAAGGGCAATATTTGAATTGACGATTTTAAGTGTAATGCAGATATATGTTCTGTAGAAAATAATATTATGTCTTATGATATGATTATTGGTATGAATGTATTGATGGATGTTGAAATGGTGATTAATGAAAATGGAATCATAATTGAACAAAAACTTCAATGTACTGAGGAAATTAACACATTATCCGTCCTACCAATTGATGTAACCTCTGACGAAGTTGAACTAAACATTGAACCTGACGTCCCAAATATTTTAAAAGATAGAGTACGAAAATCAATTTTAAATTACATACCGAGTAAAACTAAAACAACAGTTGTTAAATTAAACATTTTGGTAAAAACTAATGAATCGATACCTCAGCAACCGCGTAGATTACTATTTTCAGAGAAAAGAATTGTCCAAACTCAAGTAGTTGAATGGTTGAAACAAGGGATTGTAGAGCCATATTCTTCAGAATATAGTAGTCCATTGGTAATCGTCAGAAAGAAAAATGGAAGCCCTGGAGTTTGCATTGATTATAGGAGATAAAATAAATTTGTCGTTAAGGATAGATTTCCCCTTCAATTAATCGAGGATATTTTAGGCAAGTTACAAGGGTCACGCATCTTTAGTGCTATCGATATTAAGAATGCATTCTTCCATGTTGATGTATATAAAGATATTTGGAAACATACTTCATTCGTCACCCATGAAGGCCAATATCAATTTCTTAAAGCCTCTTTTGGATTATTTAACTCACTGGCCTTGCTTCAAAGGCCTATTAACACCATTTTTCGTCCTTTGATTAATGATGGTACTGTTCCCCCGTACATGGACGATATAATTTTATCTTCCTCAGTTGAAGAAGGAATCAAACATATTCGAAGTGTTGCATGTGGATATGGACTAGAGATCAACTTTAACAAATCTCACTTTTTGAAAAAGCGTATTGAATTTTTGGGCCATGTTATTGAAGATGGTAAAATCTTCCCATCTACTTTAAAAACTAAAGCTGTACCTAATTTTTCTGAACCAACTAATTTAAAACAAGTTCAAAGTTTTTTAGAACTGACCGGGTATTTCCAAAAATTTATTCCCAAATACTCCATTATTGCTAGAACATTAAGAGATCTCTTAAAAAAAGACCGAAAGTTATTTCATCAGTTAAAATTACTGCTAGCTGAAAAGCCTGTCTTAAAAATCTATAGCCCTAATTATGAAACTGAATTGCATACGGACCCTAGCCTAGAGGGATATGGAGCTATTTTAATGCAGAAATCCCTTAATGATAAAAATTTTCATCCAACATATGCTGAAAAGAAATATTCTAGCTATGACCTTGAGGCTCTTGCCATTATTGAGGTAATAAAGAAATGTCGTGTTTACTTATTGGGAATTCCATTCAAAATAGTAACAGACTGTTCCGTACTCGAAAAAACTATGCAAAAAAGAGATTTGTCAACTCGCGTTGCACCTTGGGTCTTATTGCTGGAAGAATTCTATTATGTCATTGAGCATCATTCTAGTACACGAATGGCTAGAGTTTCTGCTCTAAGTAAATCGCCCCTAACTGTAATTTGTATCTCATTTGATAACACCTTAACAAGATTAAAATCAGCTCAAGGAAATGACAATCAAATAAAAGCAATAAAAGAATTATTAAAAAATTCTGCTTACGATGATTATTACTACCGAAATGGAATTTTGTATAAATTTGCTGAGGGTAAAGAATTAATAGTCGTACATGACAGTATGTAAATTGAAATTATAAGAAATGCACATGAAAAAGGGCATACTGGAGTTAAGTATACTGGGAAGCACCTTCAAGACTATTATTACATTCCTAAACTTAGACATAAAATAGAAAAAATTAGGTCAAATTGTGTGCATTATTTCCTGATAAATCAGAAAAGATGTAAGAAGGAGAGTCTTCTACACCCGTTACATAAAGAAGACACGCCGTTACACACCTATCATATTGACCATCTAGGGCCTTTGGAAAGTACGCATAAAAATTATAAACATGTTTTGGATATCATTGATGCATTTACTAAGTTTGTATGGATTTAATCTACAAAAAGCACATAAGCTGAGGTAATAGCAAAGTTGAAAACTCAAAAGGCTGTGTTTGGAAGCCCTTCCCAAATAATCTCTGTTAGAGGTACAGCTTTTACTTCTGGTGTATTTGCTGATTAATGTGCCAAACAAAAAATTAAACATGATTTAATCACAACTGGCCTGCCTAGAGAAAACGGACAGATTGAACGAATACACCAGACCATCATATCAATTTTTTCAAAATTATCCCTGGAAAATTCTAACAATTGGTATAAGTTCAATAATGCAAACGATAAATTCCACCTATCAACGAAGTATCGACACCACACCTTTCGAATTTCTTTTTGGTACCAAGATGAATACTGGAAGCTTAGACAAGCTCAAAGAAATGGTCAAAGCTGAATTTCAGGCCAATTTTGTAGCTCCAAGAGAAGAACTGAGAAATCATGCGAAGCAGCAAATCTTCAAGATTCAAGAAGAAAACTGAAAGACGTACAATCTAACCAAAACCAAAACCTTACAGAGTTGGAGATTTTGTTGTCATCAAAAGAACTCAGTTTGGACTACTCCTGAAACTTAAGCCGAAGTATTTAGGACCCTACAGTGTCACTAGAGAAAAGGGGATAACACCTACGACGTTATCAAAGAAGGAAACCACGAAGGACTCAATTTTACGACATGTGCTGAATACTTGAAACCCTGCAATACGATGTCAGAACTCTAGTATCATGAACTTTTTGCTTTTTTAGAATTTTGAAATTTTTGTTTCCTACTGTGTTTCTTTCTCTTTTTGTTGTTTTGTTTGCATTGCAGTGTCGTCTGGAGGACCAGCCGATTCCAGGAGGGCCGAGATTGTGGTGCCAGGTATATCACTTCCCGTCATTGAGCGACGCCTCTGACCTCACTTCCTACCACTGAGTGACGCCTGTGACCTCATTTCCCGCCACTAAACAGCCCTTTGGTGATGAAAACGTGAGCAAAGTTCAGTTCATGTCTGGAAGAGGTAAAATGACTACGACATTCTAAATAGTCGATATGAAAACACGGGAGACAAAATTACGACATGTTTCTAAAAGACGAAACTTGCAAGTTAAAAAACGAACTTGATTATCCATTTCATCCTGTAAATTGATCATCATCATTTGTTCACCATTAACCTTTCATTTTCATTTATTATTTTCTAAAATATCATTTGGACTTATTACTGCTTGGTCATCACGACACTCCACATATATATATATCATATATATAAGCTTTTAGTTTGAAGGTTTTACTTTATAGATAGTAAACTGCTCGAGAATGCGTCCGCATTTAATTCTTGTGTTGAATAATAAAATCTATTAATGGTTCTAATCTAACGGGTGGTTCGCGAACCGCTTGCAACGAAAACAAAAACTAAGCCTATAATTTGTGAAACGGTTTGCGACTCGTGAATTTTTCGGAAAACATATATCTTTTTTTTGTTATATTAAAATCAATTTAAGCAAATAATGATGTAATTCTTTTAAATACTTTATGTTTATGTTGTTTAGAGCAAAAAATAATAAGAGAAATGGCAGAAAAAAATACATTTATTTTCATGCAACATCAAGTAAATATTTATGATATTTTTGGTGGGAAATGTTCTAATCGGTGCATTTCACATCAAGTTGAGATAAGTGATTCACAAGACAACATCAAGAAGTGTACCATGGTTATTATTTTATATAATGAACTTCTGTAAGCATAAAAATTAAAACCGAACATCAAAAATTAAGTATTAATGAATTACTTTTTATTTTTACTAATACATTCATGTGCGCTTCAAAATATCTTTTAAAAAGGCATGTTTTTTAAACTTTTATTCTAAAATATGGGTTACAAGAGTTTTAAAAAAAATTTTAGCGTGTATCAAGAGAAACAAAAATTGCAATAGAGCACGATGTCAAAAATAGCATACTATTGATGATTATGCGTTATACAATATAATAACTGTAGCATATTTATTACAGCATTGATAATAGGAGTGGGAAAAGTAGCAAATGTGCTTGTTTGTTATAATATGACCTATCTATTCGAAAATTCCCCACTGATTGATTTCGATGGATGCTTCTCAACATCATATGTATTATCCAGTGAAGATAGATAAAATAATTTATAATTTGTTTATTTTTAAGATGTGTCATCATGCCGCTTTGCGATTTTTGTTTCTCTTAACGTCTTCAAAATTATTCAGTTATCGTCAAATTATTTGACTATCATATACTTTTACATAAAATATACTTGTTTTACAGAATATAATTTAGTTAAGATTGTGACACATAATTTAATTTTATATTAAAATTAAATACAATTCCAAAAAAACTCACATTTGAAAATTTTTAACAATTTACTTGGTATCTGCGAATTGATAATCCCAATCTTACATCAAATATTATTTTTTAAATATTTTTCATAATGAAAAAATAAGCATAAATATCATAGTTTGTATTCCATTTTCTAAGCGGGAACGCAAATTCTTTCTTTAGCAAAATACATTGCATGATTTATATTTATTAACTATATTTGCAAATTATTTTATACATCCCATTAGTTGTACCTATTTGAATTTTTTTTTATATAAACTAAAATTATTTCCAATAAAAATTAATTAATAAAGTTTAGTTTTGTTCTTGAAAAAACTAAGGATATTTTGAGAATTTCATCAATCAATCACAAACATCAGTCGGTGGTCGATTAAATCTTTTTGATTTCTTTTTGTCAATACTATAAAGAAGATTAATTATTTGTTTTCGAAATATATCTCATATAATAATATTGATTTTTTTTTCAAAATAAATATATTTTCAGATAGATTCATAATACGAGGGTTGTTTTTTTTCACCCTCCGATCGTACATTATGAAGGCCAGGCATGCGGCAGGTGGCGGGTGTGCGCAGTAGGTGACTGCGCATCTCCCCCTCCACATGCTCTGTCACTGGCAATTCCAACATGCCATTCCTTGTTCAGCTGCAGTCACATAAACATGGCTGTCTCTATTAATTCTCACGCCAAGTGTGAATAGCGATGTGTTATTCGCATTTTGCAGGCAGAAGGGAATAGTGCAGCGGAAATTCACCGAATAATGAGTCGAATGTATGGAGACAACATTATTAGTGATGGTGTTGTTCGTGAATGGTGTCGAAAGGCATGGTATGGTATGACGTCTGGAATTGTTCTGATCCATGACAATGCCCGTCCTCACAGCAGTCGTGTAACAGAACGGCTCCTTGAGCAATTTCGATGGGACATTTTAGAGCACCCACCATATAGTCCCGACCTAGAGTCGAGTGACTTACATCTTTTCTTTGAACTGAAGAAGTGGCTTGGGGGGCAGCGGTTCCAAACTGCCGAGGAGCTCAAAGAAGCTGTCACAAATCATTGGCGGCACCATTTTATGAAGAGGGTATTGCAAGGCTTGTTGATAGATATGACAAATGACTTAATCGTCAAGGTGACTTTGTAGAGAAGTAACCTTTATTGTGCATTACTTTTGGTAATAAAATCATTTTTTTATATTCACCCGTCTTTTATTTATAGCCCATGGGAGGTCGAAAAAAAATAGCCTTCGTATAATTCATTTAACTAGTCCATAATTAATTTAATAAAAATACATAATTCTTAATTAATGATAATTGTTAAAGCTATAATGAGATTCTATTAATATATATAGATATATTATTAAGCATAATTTTTATAATTTTTGTCCATGCAAATATAGATTGAAATGATTCCAAATATATGAATCAATCTATTTTTATCATAAGTACTCTACAAATATGCAATAAAATGAAGCTTCTATATACAATAAAATTACAATGAGTGTAATTTGCAAAATATGAATACATAATTCTTTTTTTCGAAATGTATGGTAAACACAATGACAACTAACTTTCAAATTATTTTCGTCGATATGAAATGAATTGGGAATAAATAAGGATATAAGAATGAAATTAAACACTGAAAATATCTATAATTTGAAACAGAATATTCGAAATTTGATTTAATAAAATTGATCTTTAGATTCTTTCATGTTATTTTTACTTTATGGAACTTAACATGGTACTATTTCACAAATACATATCTCAAAACAGAGCAAGCATTTACGTACTAACTACAGATGTAAATATATATGGAATGAGATACAAGAGATTTAGCGTTTTAAAAAGCATAAATCAATGTTCTTATAAAGGTTGCATCTATGGGCTTACTAATAAATATTTGTGTTTCTACATACAAATAGTCTTTCATATTAAATAAAAAATGTAAAACATGAAAGCAAACATTCGAATAACTGCGTTTTAAAATGCAAATTATTAAATAATATTTTTAAAGTTTTAGAAAAATACTTTCACAAAAATAGCCAGTTACACAATTCATTTCGAATAAATTCACTATTTGATATTTTCAGGAAAGAAAACTTTGTAATAATGAAATAATGTTCAATATATTAGGAGACGCATCGATAAATAAAAACCGATTTGCATTTGAAAATTTTTTGCACTGTTTTGAATAATCAAAATTTTGATTATATAAGAAAATGTATAAAATTTCCTCAATTTGAATGAAAGGAATGCGTGCAATGTGATGAGATTTTTTTATTTAGCGTTTCAATAAAAACTTGAAAGCAAATATCTACATAATTTTAATTACATGGAATGGAAATTAAATTAATTTTTTGGTGAAACGTTTTTTGAAAATAAAATTGAACGATTTTGGAGCATAATTGTTAATCTATTAACACCGAGATATCGTCAACATTTCCAGTACCCCAAGAATATTTGAATGTTATAGTTTGGACTCCTGAATTATTTTATTATCAGATTAGTCAAAACAATTTCGGGAAGTAATACTTACATCTATTAAGACCGACATATATTCAAACATCTCTAATACACCGGAGAAAATTTAAATGCTGCAATTTAGACTTCCTAAATATTTATTATCAGATAATTTGATCTAAAAATAAGCTAGGTTTTCAATTTTATTAATTTAAATTAAGTTTTAAAAGCATATTCATTATTTCAATTTGCATAATTTGATAATAGAAAGAGAAATTACAATGCTAAGTATGAGACCATTATATTTTTAAGAAGTCTCCAATATCACAATTGTTAACAAATAGGGAAATTGTTCTAGATTTTTTTCTTCTTCTCAGATTTTCTTTTCTTTTTCTTTTCTTCACCTATTACATTATAATTTATATCGTATTAATATTTTAATTAGTATTTCAATTTAATGCTTTATTTCTTATGACTATAATAGGAGTTGAAAATTATTCTTTGGTTTATAAATGAGGAAGTGCGAGTAATTTTAGCCAAAATAGGATGATGAAAAAAGATTAAAAAATTAATTGAATTAAGAAATTGCGCAATGCTTTAGATAATTAATTGAAATTTGGGAAAAGACAGTATTCCCCATTTTAAAAATGTCATACTTATCTAACACTTGATTATATTCCATTTGAAAAACATAGTTGTTATTGTTTAAAACTATCTCAGTCTTTTGTTTTCATCTTGAATTTATCTATTCCAAAAGATATGCAATATTTTATAATGAGTCTAAAATATCTTTTTTTGTAATATTAGTTTTAAAAAAAAGTTAAAATCAATAATTAAACAATTTTTAAGAAACTTTTCATATATTTAACTGATTATCTAATCATAGTTTTGGTAAATATTTATTTAATCTAGTATTTTACAGAGTGTTAAAAGAAATAAAGAAATTATATGTTTGTCATATGCTTTATTTATTTATTTTTGAAGAAAACGTGCATTAAAATTTTCAAAGAATATCGAAAAAGTCTTCGAATTTCAAAAACAATTTTATAGCATTTAATTAATTAAGCAATAAAATGTATCGAAGTGATTATTCAATTATTTTAATAAATAATCATTTAATCTAGCATTTTATGGTATCTGAAAAGAAAGGAATTATATGTTCTTTATATGCTTATATGATCTTTATTCAAAGGAAATAAGGTTTCAAATAAGTTTTCTTAAGTCGCTAAAAAGTTTATGTATTTCAAAAACAATTTTGTTGTTTGCAAGTAAGCAATAATAATTTTAATTAACCTCGGAGAACCCCATCTTTTTAAAAAGTTTAAAAAGTCAGTACAAAAGAAATTAGAGATTTCTAATGTCTCTGTCATGATGTTTCACATACAAAATTTTCGAGCACGAATAGCTGCATTTGAATAAACAAAAAAAAGTTTTTCTTTTAAAATAATTCCTTGAGACTAATACATAGATCAGGGAAAATACTGGTTTATATGAATAAATAATTCTTCTCTCAACTACATGAAAACAAACTAATTAAAACAATTACTACATGAAATGAAATGTGAGAAAAAAGTTCTTTTTAAATAATAACAAAGTCTCTAATATCTAATGACACAAACATAAGTTACCTATATGGAGTATAAAACATTTTGCAAGGACTTGGAGATATAACTTCATGCAAATAGTGAATATACAATGCACACCACTGAAAACACGACGACGAAGATATGTTATACACAATATTTCTTCTACATTTTAAGTTTGGGTTTCTTTCATTTGATCGATATATTCTGAGATATTGGAATCATCGAAAGCTTCCATCATTTGCAGAGAAGCGTTGCTGATGGTACTGCTTGTCTTCTTCCTTGGAAGCCTGTTGCTGCTGTAATTACCATCCATAAGATCCATGTTCTTGACCATGGAGAGCCGGGTTTGCTTCCTACCTGTGGAGTGTCCCCCATTGTGATTCACATGACTGTGATCGTGTCCTGGTACTTCTGAGACAATGGTGAAGTCTTCTGTCATTTCCAAGCCAGATTTCAAGGTGCTGTTGAAAAAACTCATGGTACGGTGTCTGTCGCGACGTCTGAGGGCAGATCCTCTCCCAAGACAGCGACTGAGTGTGTCTCGAAATGCATGGCGAAACTTGAGGGACAGAATGCTGTAGAGAATGGGATTGATAGTTGCACTCACGTAATAGCAGACTCCAGAGATGTTGGTGAGATAGCTGTAGATGATGAAGTCGGACTCGGTTGGTTCGGTGATGTAGACTGCCATGAGACGCTGGGCATGAAAGGGAGCCCAGCATATGAAGAATGCGATAACGACAGCAACTGCAAAGAAAAAAGATATTTTTGAGACACTAGGGAATATATAATTCATAAACGAAAATAATAAGAAAAAGCATAATTTAATACTATAAACACCAAATTAGGCTGCAAAAAAGATTCTTCTTAAGTGAAAATGCATATCATGAGAATTTAATAGGGACATTTGTGTCAGGATCGGAAAATAGGGGACATTTCTCTAACGAAGTATTTCTGTACTGTTCATGAGAATATACTATGCATACTTATTTGCAAAAAATAGTTCAGCTTCAGAAAAAGTCAGGAAATATTTTTATTGATTATTCATCCATTTATTCGCATCGATCCACGCATTAGTTTTGTGCAATTTCTGATAAATAATTCTATATCAAATTTGTGAATATTTCTTAAAGGCAATACAAATTATTTTCTTCATTAACTACTCATTTCACAAGCAACTCGCTGGGTTTCCACAATATGGTTAAAATAAATTTGCTGTTATTTTCATCGTGAGCTAATAATCGCTCACACTCCACGTGAACTTCTACGTTTCTTTACTGCTATGCAAACAGGATATCTTTTTTGCATAACGTTCAGAATGATGGAAATACTTTGACGTTTGGAGTTAGGAAGGGGAACTAATCTGTACAATTTGAATTAAGGATTCATAACTTATTTGCGGCGATAAAAATATCATTATATTAAATATTATTTCGGGAAATCTGAAATATTTCTTTTTCTATTTTTAAATTATAAAAAATAAATATTTTTAAATTTTATAAAGCGAATAATCATTTTAGAATCCCTATTCTCATTTAAACTCATCACAAAACAGATCAGGAATAATCTACAATGTAAGATCAAGGATGAGACAGGGTATATAAGTAGCCATCTCATTTAAAATAGAAAGTAAATTTATTGTTTTTTGTTTAATCAGCTCGTTTTAATTCAATCAAAAGAGTGTTATTACAGTTAGAACTCTTTGTGAGGAGGTATTTTTTAAGTAGTTTGTTTTCTTCAAATTTTACAGAAACCTACTTATATTAATCTTATTCTCCAATAAAAATATTGCGCTCTCTATTCACATACACGGAAATATAGCAAAGAATACTGATTATTGGTCATTTTACGTTCTAGCATTTATTATTTTCGATGCATTTTAATAATATAGAGAGCCAGATATTACAAATCTCATAAAAAATAAAATGGATGAACTGGGCGGCACATATATACCTAAAATAGATGATGATTCCATATTTAAAAATATTCTTACTGCCGGGCAGTGTCAAATGTAGAATGTTGTGGAAACAGAATTCAGAAGAAGGCACTGGCTCACCTTGAGTTGTTTAGCCATATACGATGGAATTTCAAGAATAACATATTTAATCAATTCATAGGTTAAGCTATAAAATTATTCTGATAAAAATAATATCCTAAAGGTATATTATATTAAGTTAAGATAAAAAATGAAAATTGTGCCCTCAGAAATTAAGAGAAAGTGCAATAAAATGTCATAACTTTAATTTCACATTTGAGTCATTAGCGTTAATAAACAATATAATTCGGTTAAAAATTCTGTTTAGTAATTTTAGTTTGTGTTATCATAAAAAACTCATTTTCAGCTAATTTAAATACAATTTTCCTTTTACTTTTTCTTAGATAATTTCTCTTCATAGAAGAAATAAATTTAACATTAATGTCTGCAATACACAGGGCATTCTAGTAGAATATTTAATCGATTTAATAGTAAGCAATATATGAGCAGAATTAAGTTTTTGATTATTTTATTTCCAATTAGATAGCACTTTAATCATTAAAATAGCTCTGAGCTATTACATTCACCAATTGTTTTTTGATAAAGTATCCATCGAATTTTAATTAAGTTGTCTTTAATCTGTAAGATTATAGTGAAACTTAAGAAAAGTCATGCTTGGAAAGCTTAATTGTGACGATTGTTATCATAGCATAAAGGAATTAAATTTTCCCAAGACTGATTGATTGATTGAAGCGTTTTATTTTTCTAAGTCGGCGCTAAAGCATAATAGATGACAATGATGTATCGTTCATTGTCACTAAGTAGCACGAAAAGAAAATGATTATATTAATAATCCTCAAAATAATTTCAATGAAAAATATCAGGATAATCTACAAAGAAAGGATGATTTATTAGAGTTGCCAAAGAAGATATAAAGAGCATTTTCATTTTCTGAAGAATCTCTAAATCATAAGTGTCACAATTCATAGTAATTTCATTAATTTAAAAGGTTGAATAGATTTTTGTCTTGTGTCTACAGTTGCATACAAACATCTGCAATGAACTATATTTCATAAAAATGTTTGGATCCTGATAAAGCCATTTGTCAGAAAAATAATTATTAATTAATAAAAGTTCAGTAAATTGTAAGCTGATTATGCCGAAAATTTAATCTTTTAAGATATTAAGATAATAAATTCTTAAATAAATAAAAATATTCCTAATAATATTAGAAAATAATTATTTAACTATTATAAATATTACTTTGGGAATAGCGACGGTTTAATAAATTTCATTAAAATGTGTTTAGAATTAATATGCTTATGAAAATTGTATTTTAAATTTGATAAATTTATTAATTAAATTTTTGAAATTCATACAATACAAGGATGCTCCAGTGGATTATTATACCTTTCACAATATTTGGTTTAGTCATTTAATAATCGCGAATCCATAAATCACTTTCATAACTAATAATCCTGTCTAGTTTAACATGATTTACTGTGATTAACTAATTTCTGTTTCAAATGCTTTGGATGTA